>OZ025246.1:10457877-10695377 GCA_964019155.1 Osedax fenrisi | reverse complement strand
AGAATAATATATAAATAATAATGTTATAATATAATTACTTCCTGTTTCATATATATATATATATATATATATATATGATATAAATATATAATACAATATATTTAAAATTATCCTTAACTAATTAAATCATCAATAATGTACTTGTTACTTACATAGAGCCATAGATGAATATTTATTTAGTTTATTTTACATTATTTTCAAACTATTTTTTTGAATTATATAACTGCTATTTATATGTTATACATAACCAGACTCCATATTTCTATACATTAAATTAAATGCAGATAACACATATAATAATATAATATAATCATAGCGGATTTATTTATAGAATATGAAACATTTTTTAAAATCCAAAATATTTTAATAATTTATTTTTAAGATAACCTATATGATATATCCAATTTTAATCAGTATCCCAGTATTACATTTTCGTGTTTGACTTGGATCTAACTGGGAAACTGGGGGAATCTGGTCCAAACTTGGATCTAGGTGGTGTAAACTTGGATTTATCTGATCCATATTTAACTAGTTGAAACTTGGATCATTATATCCCATTTTTATCCAAGTTATTGTTTTAAACTGATATCAATTTGGATCTAGCTGAACAATATTTAACTAGTTGTAACTTGGATCATTATATCATATTTTAATCCAAGTTAATTTGTTATAATTGTTCGATTAATGATTATGGTGTCAACTTATTTGTCGTCAACATATTTTATGTACCTATTTACCATTTTTAACTATTACTACTATTTGTCATGCATCTAATGTCTGCTTTTATTTCGTACAACCTCTCGCATGATAATATTATATTTAATTATTATTTAAATTATCCAATTAATGATATCGTATGCATACCATACTATCTTGTTCCATTATACTGTACTATCACATTCCTTTATACCATACTATATTGTTCCATTATACCGTACTATCTTGTTCCCTTATACCGTACTATCACGTTCCCTTATACCGTACTACCACGTTCCATTATTCCATACTATCACGTTCCATTATACCGTACTACCACGTTCCATTATTCCATACTATCACGTTCCCTTATACCGTACTATCACGTTCTAACATAGCGTACTATCACGTTCCCTTATACCGTACTATCACGTTCCAGCATACCGTACTATATATATACATATATAATATATATATATATATATATATATATATATATATATATATTATATATGTGTATATTTTAAGAAATATTGTAGAAGTAACTTTCCATCAAAAGTGTATTATCTAAATTCGTATTAAATATTATATTATTTTTAAATAAAATACAATCCGTGTTATCTATAATATAGTTTCTATATCTATAGATGATGTAGGCTATTATGCAACTGATATATACAATGTACATCGTATGTTGATCGTAATTCATAGTATAGATTATCTGATGAGTCATCATAACTAATTACACTACATTATCATCAGCAAATGATATAAATGTATGTTGTGGTGAACACGCTAGCATAACATTACTAATACAGAAAATATAACGTCCAATAATAGAACATTCCGATACTCCATAATCAATATTATATATATATATATATATATATATATATATATATATCAAATCTATATTACCCATCCTATTGACTCATTAAGTATATTCACTATCTCTTTCACCCTGATTTTCTCCTAATTTCTTGGATATTTTTTATAATTTATTATTGCGAACTCACTAAACTCTGGCCATGTTTCACCGATCATCAAGACTGTCATAATCTAACTATACCACCAAATAAAACCTCGACCCAAACTCCTTAGAAATTATCGCCCGATCTCCCACCTACCCTTATTAAGTAAAATATTAGAAAGAATAGTTTCCAAACAACTTATCGTACATATAAATATAAATAATCTTTTTGATCCGTTTTAAAGCACTTTTCGTAAGGGTCATTCGAACAAAATATCTCTCTTCCGCATTACTGACACAATATTATCTACCTTTAATAGCAACACATGTTGCCAGCTAATCCTACTTGATCTCTAATCTGATTTGTATACCCTGGACCATATCATATTAATCTCGCTGTTACTTTGATGGGTATATATGGCTTAGCATTAACATAGTTTACTTCATATCTGACTAACCTCAATATCTCTATTATGATTGAAAAATCGTACTCGCCTCTTTCTCCACCTAACTAAGGTATTTCCCAAGGATCCGTTGTAGGTCCATCTCTCTTTTCTATTTATATGCTATATTACTGATATAATTAAGAACTTTCCAAATATACACTAACCTATTTTTACTGATGATATTCAACTGTTTACCTTTTTCTCAATAAATTCTCATAATACCATTAACTCTAAATTAAGCGAGTGTGTTAACTGCATAAGATTATGGCTTCTATCCAATAAATTACTAATTAATTCCTTTAAGATTACTGTACTTAACATATCTTATAATAGGGGAAAGTCTACGATTACCGACCCCCTCTTAATACCGACCCCCTATCGTATATCAGTAACTATAAGAGATATCAACAAAAAAAAATATATATATGAAATGTTAGTAATTTAATGATAAATATGAATAAGTATTCTGTTTTAAAAAATATTCAATCCTACAATTGTTATTTGATATAATGAAATATTCTGTTTTTACTTTTTAAATATTAAAATAATACATTTTTTTAAATCTTTGTAAATACTTTATTAATTAAAAAAAAACTTAATACTGTACATAATATTGTAGATCAATAAAATGTTTATAATTTTTATAAAAATAATTTAATTTGAATAAATATTAACCAATATATCTTAATAATAGCAACCCATATGATTTTCCTATTACCGACCCCCTAAATTACTTTAATACCGACCCCATGTGATGTATTGTATCCAATCAAAGTCGATCCGTATTTACTTTAAAATATGTCGAAAGTTGTTTGTGTATCATTGATATAGATTTTGGATTCTTGATTCAGTTGATTATATACATACTGATTGATAAATAAATATTAAATAATAATATACATTATTTTAATATAATTACTATAAAGTTTAAATTTAAATTTAATATTACTATTAAAACATTAATTCAATAAACAATAAATTGCGTGTATGTTATAATTAATTATATTTATGTATATTTACTCTTTTTATTGGATATTATATAATGCTACAATTATTTATACCACGATTATTCTAGGGGGTCGGTAATATGAGAAGGGGGTCGGTATTAGGCACATGTATCATATTACCGACCCCCGGGTTTTTTCTTGTAAATATGATTATATAAAAAAATTAAAATATATACATTATTCATTGCCATAATATTACCCTAATTACAAAATGTAAATTAAATATATTTAATATTCAATAAGTTATTACAATTAATCATTTAGGGGTCGGTAATCGGACACTTTCCCCTACTTACTATCCAAAGTTGACTCTAAATAACTGTATTATTTCTCCTTCTCATTCCTCCAAATACCTAGGAATAGTATTTGATGACAAATTATCATTTAAGAATCACATATCATCCTCCAACTTTCATCTCTTCAGAATTAAAAAATACAGACATCACTTTCCCGAAATATTACGAAAACTCTAAGAAATGCTCTCGTAATTGCCCGACTTGACTACTGTTCTTCCCTACTGAATTCACTTCCCGCTAAAGATACTGCTCCACTAAATCGGATTATCCGTTCCGCAATACGTACTACTTACTGCATAATACGACTGGATCACTCTATAACAACATCACATCAATCATATGGTATGTGTCACACTATTCTACCTCAGGTATACATTACCTATACTATCTATTGATATTATGTATTATATATAATCCATAAATTTAATTTAATTAAATTTATTTTAAAGATTCTTTAAGCCATAGCAACCAATCGTTCAAAGTAAAAACAAAAAAAAACAATATAACGGTATATAAATGAAAATAATATAACTAATAATAATGAACAATAGGAATACAGAAAATACTCAACATTAACATAGATAGTAAATATAATTGTAAATAGTGCTATAAATAGTGATCAGGGAAATGCAATAGTAAATAGATATGTTTTTAATAGATATTTAAATGAGTTAGTGGATTGAGTAGAGCGCAATTTATGTTGTAGTTTATTCCATAAATAAGTGGCAGATATATGTCATTCACGAATATTAGTGGAATGTAGATTAAGTTTAGAGGGTAGATGTAGAAGTTAAGAAGTAGTTTAACGGAGAGAGATAATGTGATGGGGATAGAGATTACAGAAGATAGATATTCAGATCGGTTGTGGTGAAGAGAGTTACGAGTTAGTAGGAAAACTTTAAATAGTATTCTAAATTGTATTGGTAGCCAATGCAATCTCTACGAATATGGAGAAATATTGAGAAAGAACACGTGTACTTAATAAACCGAATATCATCATCATCATTATTTGAAATATTTCTTTACCTAACCTTACCTTACAAGGTTGAGCTTGTTTTCAGGAGTATACTATTAAGCCTATTTTTATATTTTAATATCGATTATAATCCGATAGTTATCAATCTTGTTATCATTAAAGAATTAAATATGTAATTAGTGAATTTATTACTGGCAAGTTTACTACTTATTGTAAAACAGTTTAATTATGATTTTATATATATATATATATATTAATATATTACTAACAAATATATTAATTACTATTACATTAATAGTATTAGTGCTAATAGTATTGATATATAAATATTAAAATAATATCAAATATGTTAAGTATTACATTAATAATTGTATTAACGTTAATAGTTGTAATACATTCAATGGTACACCTCTTTAGATAAATCGATATATTGATTGAAAACATAAAATACATTTTTTAAATAATATATTTCATTAATTCTTTTTTAATATTTTATTATATTAATATATCCATGTACTTATATTTAAATTCGGTTAGATATTAAATATATATGTATATATATTTACCAACTTATATTTTCGTAATTAGAGTCTATGAACCAAACATATATTCTAGCTAATACCATTGGTTTAGATAATATTACAATACACTTATAGGGCGTAGATTCATAGTCAACACGCGGTATGTTTACTCCCTGTATATATTAGTTGAAATCATTAGTATTAATATCATTATTATTATCATTATTGGATTGAGTTGAATACCGTAATAATTGTATTTCGAATTATATTCATATAATATTAATAGTAAACAAATAATAAATAATACAAAATAAAAAGAAAAACGATCACAAAACGTAAAATACAAAAATTAATTATTAACATAGTACGACAAATTAAATGTATCGGAAAATAATGTATATATATATATTATGTATAACATTATGTGTTATGTATTATATGTAATTACATATATATTTTATATATATATTGTTATTGTTATTTTTATTTGGTGGATTCCTTTCATCCCATATAGGAACTTAGATGAAGTTTTTCATTTATAACCATATATGGCTCTAATGTCCCTTCGAAGCCGCTCTCGTGTTAAAGCATCCATGGTTTTAACGAGAGCCGATCATTTTATTTATAAACAATTATATAAGATCACTTCTAAATAATATTTTAAGACCCATTTTATAAAATTAATTAATGGTCCGGCCGAGGTTCGAACCCGTGTCCTATAGGAGTATACTGATTGAGTGTCTGACGCCTTAGCCACTGAGCAACACAGGCAGTTAAGTTTTTTAGTTTTTATTACTTATATAAGTAAGTAATATAATTTAAAATTAAATACTTATTATTAATAATATATAATGAAAACGAGTATATATATATATTAATAAAAATAAATAATTATGAGATAGTAAGTCTCGTAAGTTATAGATATATATAGATACATTAATGTTGATAATACGTGATTTAAAACAGTTCAATAATTGTGAATGGACTTTTTCATAATCAAGATTATTCCAAACATTTACTATACGATTATGTAGGTAATTCATATGTATATGTGTACGATATTTTGTAGCCACGAATTGTATTCCATATATGGACATGAGTGCGCAAGTTTGTCTTTAATGAATTGAGTATGCTAGTTAAATCGATATTGAAAATATTACGAATTAATTTATATATCATAATTATATCTTTATGCTACTGATTATAATACAATATCATGTACACGTTCGCTATAACTAATACACTCCTATCCACATCTTCAGAATAATATTATCATAAATAATCGCTGAACCCTTTCTATATTCTCAGATAGACCATTCAATCTTAAAGATTTAAAATTAATATTTATATATATATATATATATATATATATATATTTATTTATATATAATACAATGTATACTGTATAATTAATTGTATAGTAATATATTTAAACTATACAATCTCATGTATGCGATTGTAGTATAAGTATACTTATTATACAACATATAACCAAAGCCCTTTGATATAACCATCGAATTCTGAATTCCTATATTCTCATTGGCCGACACATACATTCCGTCCGTAAGTATTCTATTAGTGTGGATGTGATAGCCTAAATGATTGTTATCGATGGTATCCTTGTCAAGTAAGTTATTGTATGACGTACACTTCTTTCTATACTCCAGAATAGCTCCATATAAAGCATTGTTTTCGTAATAATACTCGTTAGCAACTATCGAATATATATTTAGCAACGTTATATGTATTATGTTTATAAATCCATATATTATACAATAATATAACATATCTTTTAAATAATATATGATATACTTAAATATCAAGCACTCAATCAACTAAAGTAACATATTTAATATTGATATTGATATTGAAGATATTGTATAGAGAAATAAATAAATAATATGAGTCATAATTATATAATTATCATATATGATAATCATACATTTTTAAATTGAAATATATTTACCTATTTAAAAATATTATTTCATATTTAAATCGAGAAAATAAAGGAAATTTTGTGGAATATTTTGTATAGTTTTTTTCGATATTTAAAAAATATATATATTGATGATGATGTTGATATTAGGTTTATTAGCAGTAAAATAGGGTCATATAGACCCTTTCGCATGTGCGGGAAGAAAATAATAATAAAATAATAGTAATACGAAAATAAAATATAATCAATCAATACGATAATAATTTAATAATAATATACATTCAATATACCACGGACAACAATACTAAATAATATAAAGGACTATTATATACTACAGTCTGCATTGATATGGTGTAGTGGTATATACTACATACTGCATTAATATAGTATAGTGTTATATAATAATAAGATAATAATAATACAATAACAATATTTTTAATAATGATATACATTTAATATAACACGGACACAAATAATAAGTTGGATGATTTAATGATTATGCATGGGTAGAGAGAAAAGTAGAAGTAAGATTTATAAATCTTGTGTGGGATCTAATAGAACGAATAGTAGGAGGAAGGGAATTCTATAGGGTTGGACCGGCATTTTTAAAAGCTCTAGAATTTAAGGAAGTTTTACTAGAGTTCTGGGAGATAAGTAGAGGAGCATTTTGGTAACGAAGAGAAGATAATATAGTACGTTTTTTAATTAGATCATAGATATAACTAGGCGTGAAAGAATATATTGATTTATGGATTATAGATAGTATACGTTATTTACAACCGAGGGAGAAGGGAGCCACATATGATATGATTGATGATATGTTGAAGTAGAGTGATCCAGTCGAGTTAAACAGTAAGTAGTATGTATTTAAGAACGGATAATCCGATTAAATGAAGGAATTCCTATCAGGAATTCCTATCAGGAAGTAAATTCAGTAGGGAAGAACAGTAGTCAATTCGGGAAAGTACAAGAGCATTAATTATAGTTTTAGTAAGGTTTCTGGAAAGTGATGTCCGTATTTTTTTAATTCTGAAGAGATGAAAGTTGGAGGATTTTGTAATGGATGATATGTGATTCTTAAATGATAATTTGTCATCAAATACTAATTCTAGGTTTTTGGAGGAATGAGAAGTAGAAATAATCATGTTATTTAGAGTAAAGTTTGGAAAGGAAGTTTCAGAAGTAGATATGTTAAGTACAGTAGTCTTAGAGGAATTAATTAGTAGTTTATTGGAGAGGAGTTGTATGGTTAGTCGAAGTAAACTTATTTAAGGTTAGGCATGAGGAACACGAGAAGGAGACGTTAGGTGAATTAAATATATCAAAAGTAAAAGCGGGAGGGGGGTTTTTAGAATGAAACCAGGATTTAGAAATAACAGCTGCGGGGTATAAAGAATTATAATGTAATATAGATGGACATGTTTACATTTGAGATAATATTCGCATGCGGAAGGTTAGAATGTGAACAATTTGAGGAAATGGTAAATTGTAATATTTTTTATTTTTTTGTATTTTTAAAAATATTATTTGAAATATTAATTTCATTTATTAACTAATTGTTGAAATATAATTTCAAGATATTAAAATTATATAAAAAAAAATAAATATTTGTAGAACATTTTTTTAAATATATTTTACATTTATTTGTATTTATAAAATATTTGTTGAAATATTTTTCCGTTAATTTTTGAAATATAAAAAAAATATTTCTAATTTTTGTTATATTTAAGCTAACATTTATTTGTATTTATTTGTAGTATATACTGGCAATGTATAATTAGGAATAGCTATAACTAATAAATAGTAGATAGGCAAACAATCAAAAACCGAGCAAAGCCGGGTATGGTACGGTGTTGGTTTCGATTTTATATATTTTTTTAAAACATATTTTATTTTTTGTTTTTTTTAATATAATTTTTGAAATATTTTTCCACTAATTTTATAATATTAAGAACAAATATTTGTCTACATTTATTTGTATTTTAGCTAAAATTTATTTTATTGTATATACTAGAAATGCAGAATCAGGAATAACTAATATTAATAAATAATAATTATGTATTATAATATATAGGAAAATAATCAATAACTTAGCAACACCGGGTCGGGTACGGTTAGTATATATATATATATATATATATATATATATATATGGCTTACCTTTATTCGGTGTGTATGAAGTTCCCTGAAGTTCTACATACTTAATTACTAAAATATTAAAAGATATCTCAGTAGTCGTACGTTGTCTTGCATATATCAACACTCCTTTTCCCACGATTCCATAGCAGTTTGATATTTCATTGTGACTACCATAATATAATTTATATATATAAATATATAAATATATATATATATATATATATCAATAAACTAGTGAAATTCATAAGATACATGGTTTACAAGAGAGTCCAAAATTAGTTAATTAATTTAATAAATCCAAGTTATAATATGTCATGATAATAATTTGAATAATATATTATTAAATATAGATATTTTTCAATAATATAATTTACTATCATATTATGTACGTGTAGGGGAGAGTGCCTTAATATCGACATGCACGTAATATCGACACCCTAAAGATCTCCTAAAATATAAGTCCTATCAAAACATAATTAATGTATGAAATGTTAATCAATATAATTATAATTCATATAAGTATAATGTTTTTTTTAAATATTTATATTTTTTTAATTATAAACAAAAAACTGATTTTTTCGTTACAACTCTTAAATTTATGAAATTGTTGAAGTACAATATAGATTCTCAGTTATTTGAAAATTTATATATTTTAAATATTTTAAATACATCGTATAGATCTAATTATATTTTACAATGTTCGAAAAAAATATTTTTATTTTTCATAATTTGTTACAAATTTAATGATGTGTATCTAATCAACATACATTTTCATAATACATACCCACTAATTGCAAGTAATATCGACACCCTTTAACCAATCAGCGTTATTTGTTTATAATGTGCGTGCGTTATGATAATATTCATAAATTAATACACATACCATATAATATACACATATACTTGGAATTGATTCTACTTGGAATTAAATAGTCTTTCAGAAACTATATAAAACTCATATGTACGTACAATATTCGCATTATGTAATTTAAAACTTAATATTTATAATATAATATAAAATATAAAATATTTTCGAAAATTAATTATAGGAAAACAACGTATGAATTGCGTGTGTTAACTAAAAGTAACGCGAATTTAATTCTGAGTGGATAGTGGATATTAAATAATATATGGTATATCTAAATATCGATATATTTAAGGTGTCGATATTATGTGCCAAGGGGTCGGTATTCGAGGCAGTGCCTATAATATCGACACTCCTGTTATCTCAGAGTTAAACAAAATAAATTAAATTTTAAAATAGCTATTATATGTATATACCTATTTAATACTTGTAAATAAAATTTGGAAATATTTAATTGAGAAATAATAAAGTTATGTGATTTATTGTTTGGGTGTCGGTATTCGAGTACTCTCCTCTACTTATTTAATATTTAATTAGTATTTCAAATATTATGTAATAATTGATGTATTAATAAATGCATATTGACTATTTTATATAATATGCATATTTGATATTGCATGTAATGAACTGAAAATAAGTATATATACATAATACCTTGATTTTAATATGTTCCTATTTCAACTACATGAATATATTTGTATGTTTTTATATACTAAAATATATCTTTTTCAGTTATATATATATTTATATTTCAATGATTTCAAAAATAATTAATATTTATTTATTATAATCTTACTTATCTTTATTTTAATCTTTATTTGATTTTTACTTTTTTTATTAACTAATAAACTTAATAATTAATAAAAATACTTTTTTTAGTACATTCATTTGATATATATTACGTGACATAATTAATAAAATAAACAAACAAAAAACACGAAAAAACTAACGGAATAAAGTGGAAGTAATAATAACCATCGTATATTTCGAAACATACAATATCATAATAATATAATTAAATTATATAGAGGATATATATGACTTGAGATGAGTATTGAATAATATAGGAAAGTTAATGTATATTATAGATGAAGCAAGTGAATTCCAGATAGATGTGATAATGTTTGAGAATGGCGTTTCAGGAATCTAAGTGAGGTTGGCTGTTGAATGATCAAATGTATACTGAAATGTAAGTATGCCCCATACTTAAGATACTTGAAACTTGAATGAGAATATTGTTTAAGATATGGTTGAGTAAAAATTATATTTGAAATCACCAATAGTGGTCTGGTTTTTAGTGGAGATGGAATATTAAAAATGAGATTTTTAAATTCATTAAAGAACAGAGTGTAATAAGGTATTGGAGTTCTATAAATAATATAAATAGAAAATGTAATGTTCATGAATGAAAAGGAAATGTAAGAAACTAGGATAATCAACAAGAGACAATCACTATACGAAACATAGGCTGAGTGAAAGTAGGAGTAGGTAAATCATGATGTATAATAACTCCTACACCTCTTTCACGCCAATTAGTATTACGTGAAATAAAGTGTATGAAACCTATAGGTATATATATATATATCAAGGAAAATGGAGAATATATCAGTATAATCAGATGATATGCATGTTTCTATTAGGGTAATTAACACGACGGCGATGACTAATGTAGGCTAATGGAAGCGGCTGAAACGGAAGTTTGCTCTAAGTAATTAAATATTAATTAGAGCAATTCCTACTGTAAGTCATGTGGAATTGTATTAATTGGTTTGATATTTCGGAAGGATTATGTGGTATGGGGTCGGAATTATTATTAAGGGAAAGATTAATAGACGAGGGAACGGAAGATATACATTAAGGTAGGATGATTCCCAGTCGATAAGGAGAGTTGAAGGTATGTTCTTAGGGGTAAGATACCAGTTAATATAATTTGATATAAGGCGCATTTAAAATGAATTAGTATGTATATTAAATATAGGTTTAATATTTGTAGTGGTCAGTTTCATAATATATGTATTCAAAAAACTGGTTTGGTAAGGCAAAGGATTTTTTCTAGGGAGTTGTGTACCTATAGATGGGATAATAAGGGATTTGATTTAATGGAACTAAATTTGCTAATAAATATGTCACGGAATGATTTATTAGATAACTGTAATATTAGATTCTATATATATTAGATTCTTGCAATATGATTTTTAAATGTGACTATAGAAATAGATATGTTAGGCAGTAACATATGAGTAAGAATTGATAAAATAAAATAAATATTCATATCAGAGGGATTTAATGTTTTGGTTTTGGTTTAAATGTTGGTTTAAAGGTTTAAATGTTGGTTTAAAGGTTTAAATGTTCAATAGCAGGATGAACATTTACGAATAATATGATTACGTTAAAGTTTACGAGGTATGGGAGGAATATAGTGTGTGGTATGAGGTATAGATAGAACGAGAGAAGATTGGTTAGGGGTAAGATAAGATAAGTATCTAATTTTAATTACGTAGGATTTATGATAATATAAACAAGGTAAATTTGATGGGAGATTATGTGTTATGCATGATGGTGTGAAAGTCTTAATATCCACACGTTTAGTTATATGAAATTAGGCAGGTGTATGAGGTCGTATATGAGGTTAGTGAGAAGTATATGGGGTAAGTATAACTAGGGGAGATTATATGCTAATGGATGAATTAGATGAAGTGTTAGTAGGCTAAAGGAACATGTTAATTTGACATTGGGTGAAGACAACATAGCAATGGCATACGATGGAGGGGGCCATTGATATAAGTCCATGACTTGGATATAATTGATACTGGGAAGACACATACATGGTGGTAGAATGAGTTACATCATACATCAAATAAATTGTATGCATATAAATTGTTATGCTATATTTTCATGAATTAAAACACGTCTTGTCGGTTCGGATTCTAAAGTAACAGTTATTTGTATGCATGAATGAATGAATTCAGTGTATAGATAAAGTCTATAGACTATGGGCTTATAAGGAGGATCATATTTATTGATTCATATATATATATATTGTAATTATTAAATATATATATATATATATAGGTTGTTTAATATATTAATTTGTATTATAAATGTATACGCATGTATATAATATATACGTATATTAAATAATATTATTTAAAATAAATAATATTATATAAAACTATATAGTATATATATATAATATATTGAAGATATATACGCTGTACAATAGACCGGTTCGTACTACATTTTTTTCGCAATTATAAAAACCTTCACATCTGTGACAATTATGTATGCTATGATGAATAAGTTTTTAAAATTTTAGACCTATATCTTAAATATTGTTATGTCACGAGACCTTTTTATTTTAACATTGAATACATACAAAAGTTAACATGGGGGAGATATAGAAATAAGTTTTATTCAATTTTTATAAAATTGGATGATTTTTTTAAGCCAACTATGGATATATCCTAGAAACATATATAACAAGTAGTATTAACAGTACAAAATATTTGTCATAACAATCTAGAAACCCAAATTTTATCAAATAATTTTAGTCAAAAAAAATATCTAAAAATCGTATAATTTAATATAAATAAATTATTACAATTTAATTTAAAAAATTAAAATATATAATTTATAGATAATAATAATACAATTCAAATTAATTATTAAAAAATTAAAAATTATTTTTAGAAACAAAATTAACATCATTTTGTTGGATTTTTATTTGAAATATGAAATACAAAATAAGTTTACATATTTTTTAATTTTTTTAATTTTATTTGTATAAAGGACATTTATATCTAACTTATATCCACAATTCAATACAATCTGATCACTCAAATGTATGTAAAGTATAATTATATATATATTAATTTTAAAAAATTAATTATTTTTTTGAATTATTTTGAAATAAATACTTTGTAAAATGATGTATTTTCTCGAGTTTTAGGAGACATTAATATTGGTAATTTGTATATATAAAAATGAAATATAGATATTATATTAATAATAAATATAAATAATGGCATATATTATATTAATTCATTAAATATAATACAAATACATAATTAATTTTAAATATTAATTTAAATATTTGTAAACATCAAAGATAATAAGATGGTGTCATTACTATTATACATGGAATATTATACATTTTATCTTAAAATAATAATTTATATTTCAAACTTTAAATGCTTCGTGACCAAAGGTAACTATTTTTGTATAAAAATTGTTAATACATATTATACTAAAATATAGATATGTATTATATTTTACCTGCAGGATTAAAAATTGAATCGAACGAACCGGTCTACTGTACAATTTAAAAAAAATAATATATGATGATATTTACGATACATTAACCCTATGTAAGTATTATCATTTTGATTATTAGGACACAATATACAGAGCCTACTGATATGATATATAGTTGTATTTCGGTATTATGCAATGCATTTAAATTCTATAATCAACTCGAAAATTTATATTTAGGAAATTATATATTAAATTTCGGAAATGCAAATATATTTATGTTATATACTGTTTTAAATGTTGTGCGTTCAATGTCCATGCATAACACTGTGCAGAGTCCTATCTAGTGAACACTTAACTCCATCATTATATTTTATAAATGTTTCTATAATACTCAGGTTTGGCAAGTTTGAATAGTAACGTATTTTTAATGTACTGTAATGCATATACCTATTTAATTGTAATTAAAATTATTATAATATCTGTTCATTTGATTTTCGATATTATTTTTATATAATAATTTGTTTGTTTGTATACTTTGTTATTCTCTATTTATGCACTTTATGTACCCTCAATTTCTTAATTAATAATAAAACCCCTCCTCCTCCTCCATCACAAACTACACCGCTCACTCGGTTGATACATATAGTTCTACTATGATAGTGTTAAATATAATTTACCATCGTCAACCCTTTTCTCTCTCTACTCCTCGTAATCATCATCTCACTATTTACTCATATTTCTCATGTAAACCTTACATTATAATCGAATATTTGTTATGATTTAATCTACCAATATAAATTAACATATATTAAATCATTATTTGTTACCTTCATCTCGATCCCAATACCATTACTGGTTAATATTTTAGATATCGAATTATTAATCTGGTACTACTATCATGGTCTTGAAATTATTAAATATTGTCAATGTTTCAATAATCGGTCTCTAATTATACGCCCATATATGTATCGGTAAACTATTAAGACTGGTGATATTCTCTTTCGTGCATCAAAAGTTCACATTAATAACTTCAAGTGTGCCTTATATGTATTGAGTTTAATTTCGTGCTAACATCAATTTAGATGATATTTACTGGATATCCAATCCTATATACCTACTACGGATTGGTTTAATCATTGAATTATACGATTCATTCTGCAAGTTCCGTAAACAAATTACATGTGTTAAATGACTTCTGCACTCTCCCAAAAAGTATCCTTTTCAACTCTTCAATGCTAGATCAGTACGAAAGAAAGTTATTGTATTACACAATTAATTATATATTATAAATTTATATATCAATATTTGCTATTGCCTAGACTTAGCTAACTACTGGTAATTCTGCTTTAGAATCCCAAAATATCCCTGAGAGTTCCGAATTATATAGTGCATTCCTATCTCTGTAATTCTCGTTAATTAATTAAGCTTATTTAGTCTTCCAGACTATCTTTATCGTCATGTGATTTTTTATGTCATTCATTCTACTTCGTTCGTTGTCACTATATTGTACTGGACGTATCAATGATACCACGCATAGCTATCTCTAATATCGATGCGGTATTTCAATTTAGAACATGTTCTACTCCACTCTATCGTATCTAGTTATAGACCAATATCCAAATTAGCATATATTTCTAATTCATTAGTGCGAGTTATTTCAACCAAACTTATTCGATACATAACGTCGAATTCAATTGTTGATAATTGTCAAAGTGCGTATAATCCTCGTCGCGGTAACGAAACCTCACTTATGTGATCATTAACGAGGTTCTATTATCACTTGATAATAAATCCCCGTGCCTCACCGTGCCTCACCGTGCTAGAAGGTAGCCAGTAACCTCGTACGAGGTAATCTCTTACGAGTAATTTCGTATACGAAATTGTTAAATTTAATTTATTTAATAATAATTCAGTTTTTATACGATAATATATAATAACTTATTATATATTGATATAATATATTGTATTATATATATTCGTATAAGAACTGTATAATTATGAAATAAATTAAATTTAATAAGTAGTACGAGATTACTAAATAAGTCGTACGAAATTACCTCATACGGGATTACTTCGTACGAGATTACTGGCATTCTCGAGTCCACATTTGAAGTATTTATTATATGTTGAATATACCCTATATATTCTATATACCATATATGGTATACCTTTTCGGTGAATATCGACTATAGTTAAGGTATAACTTATAACTAAAGGTATACCTTTTGCCTCCTCGTTATGTTAACAAGCGTCGTGTTCCCACAGGCCATATTATTGTTAGCATTAATAATGTTCAGTATTTATGTTTTCCTATAAAATCTATTTTAATATTATAATATTCACTATTACCTTTATGCCGCTAATATACAGATGTATACATAGTATCTATTTATTGCGATTCTGATATGATTCGTATGGTTATTTTTAATTATATTAGTGATCTCGATGAATGATTATCTCATAACTTCTTTCCTTAAATATGACTAAATCTGATACTAACTTGGCCCATTTATCCTCTACCAATCACTTATCCATTTCTACTATATATTCCTATTCCTCTTTCTACTATACCTACCTTGATTTTACAGTACTAAGTATACATAATATATATATAAGAATACTACCTAACTCTACAACATAAATATGTGTTACTCTAAACGTATGTGAAATAGGTCTGAAATAGGTGTGAAATAGGGCTGAAATAGGCGTTAACTTACCGTAGATGGTCTCCCCCCGAAGAATTACGACATAATATTCCATTACCCCAGGCGTCGTGATAGTGCGATACCTTAGTAGTCGAAGTCATAACGTCTCCTAGTCCGTTCAGTATACGTACCATTAGCAGCTGGGGAACTGTCATATTTGTATTTTGTGAATACTTTAAATTTACAAATTTAATAATAATTTGAAGTAAAATCGAAGGAAAATTAAATATATATATATATGATGACAATAATACGTAATATACTATAGAATATGTGCATATAGATTAACTCATGTAATTATATGCGTATGTTATATTATATGAATTAATTGGTTACTGATTATAAGTTTGTAATCAATAGATTACAAACTACTTATTTATAAAATTACTTATAGATATTATTCTATATATATATATATATATATATATATAGAGAATAATATACGTTAATATAGGACTACTACATTTGTGTTCACCGTCACTACTACAATCTTCAATCATGAACATTATTCATGATAGATAAACTTATATTGCGAAACCCCGTGCAATTAGTTAAGTATCATATTATATAGATAATTAGTGCTAGTTTGTTATTGAAGATACGTTACGCAGGTCAAACGTACATACAGAAAGCGTTAACGCGTCGACTAAGGACGGCGTATCTACCGACGAGTGTAAACGAATGAAAATGTCGTATTAAAAGCATTACGGGGTGTTCGCGTGAACCGGAACGATGGCGTCATCGCTCCATCGCGGTGTGAAGTGACTACGAGCGACATCGCGCGATAATAGAACATGTTCTATATCTCGCAGCGATTTCGTGTACACGATGCTACGAGACGCGTGAACACAGCTTTATAATGCATGCGCTTTAAAAGTATTATTTACATAACTCTATTGTACAGGTTAGTGAATAGTATTATTAATCACGAATTGCATTAATTTAATTATATGTTAATGATATTTATCATTTATTATTACATAGTATCGCTTACATGAAAATATAAATTATAAATTCATTTATCATTACGCGGAATTTCAATTATATAGATACATAATATACACACACATACATAATGTATTCCGATGCAACAACCATAAGCTAATTAGATAATACAGCTGTATATATATAAGTTGATCTATTATCTAGATCGAATATATAAGCTAAATAATAACGTTCGGCATTCTTGTGGTTAGTTACCAGAACGGTAGTCACGGCGTACGTGCCACCGAAGTCAGCCTTCCACCATGGGTAAGCTCGCGGTGTTTCTGTGTATTTATTATTTATGGAAAAGAATATTTTTTCATTTCTCGTCTTTTTTTTAATCACTTCCTTTTCATCGCCATATTTTTTTATATCTGCATCACTAAATAAATATATATATATATATATATAATATATATATATATATTTATGTAGGGGACGGAACTGGGTAGTGGCCGATAACGAAGTAGTGGTCGTTTTAATTAACGCTTAAATGGTGCTAACTAGGATAACAATGTCTATATATAATATTTAGATGATCAAAATGTTAATAATATAAAGTAAATTATGTTTTTAAATAATTAATTAATTACTCTAATTTATTTCATAATAATTTTTGTCAAATTTTAACAAAAACATGATTATATATAATTATACTTATGTATGTGTGTGAGTGTGTGTGTATATATATATATAATTAAATCATTGGATCAAATAAGGTGCATATGAATCATAAATATAATTATTTAATATTATATAATTAAAAAAATATAAATCGAATACATTACGAGACACCTATTGCATATTCTGATACTATCGGCCAATACCCCGGACTTGCCTTATTTTAATGTTTTTGTATGCCTTTTGTAATGCCTAAGAAATCGTTAATAATATTCAGTAATATATAAAAGTGAAATCACAGTATTCTAAACCTATATGATTTATAGCATATTCAAAAAATATAAGATCTTAACATTCAATATTTATCGATATATTAGAAGTATGCTGAGGAATATAAATTTCAGCCACTACTCCGTTATCTCCCCTACGCACTGTATTATCTATAATGTTGATAATTTTAGTATACTAGTAATATTAACTATATATATATATACTATTTACTGTTATTTATATTGTACTATTTTTCTATTGATTAAATAAATATATTTATTTAATAATATAGTTAACATAAATTTATGTATAGAAATAATATAGAAATAATAATACTCCGTAACATATAATATAACATAGTTGCTTCTAATGCTTTGTTAGAAATTATATTATTATTCTAAGTATATGTAAATGAATAATATTACATTTTAAAGTCAAATATGGAAAATACATTTTAATAAAATGTAAGACCCTAAATAAACATAGATTCCTGCTTTTTAATGTGTGTTGCTATTGAAGTATAGATTATAACGCGAATACCATCATACTATAATACATTTGTAAATCTACGTCATATTAAAATGATTCTACAAATAATTTATATTCAAAAAACTAGTGGAATCAATCAGTAGTTGAAGAATATTTCATAAAATTAAATTGATAATTTGGATAATATATTATTTGTAAAAAGTTTAAATAATAAAAAGTTTATTGAGAAATTGATAAATCTTTGTTAATCTGTTTGACAATAAATGGAATCATTTTTATTTAAAAAAAAAACGAGGATTAATTTCCAGTTAAAATAAAATACATCAATAATTTCTCTGATATATTAAATATTTTATTTTTTTCGTTGTCGTTTTATTCTAATTTGGTATTCACTTATATTTGTTATTACTATCTTTGTTATTTTATATTATCTTAATCAATGTTAACTTTTAATATTTTAACTTTTGAATATTTGTACTTTTTAATATATTATTTGTTATATATCAAAATAATAATCAATTGAAAAAAACTATAATCGGTTAATGCCGTTTTATATAAAACTTCGTCACAACTGAGAAAATCATCCCCGATTGTCACGTGACCACAACATAGATGATATTTCACTAAATATACATATTTATAACTCATACTTATAACATATACTTATAACTCGTAATGTATACGACTGTGTGCTGTTTATAATTTATAAATATCGGTATTCATTGATGAGTGACTATAAATACATGATCTATTTATAACTCTTTTCACGAGTCGCGTGCGAAACATTCGCGTTTAAATTCCGTTTCCATCTCGTTTAATATATAACCGAAAATGCGTATAATGATTATGAATACAAATGATACATACGGGTACTTTTACAATATAGTATTACACTTATAATCATAATAACTTCTATCTATAATTGTAAAATATTAATGTATTTTCTTTTAATATAACACTATTAAAAACATCTCCTTTTTACTTTATATATTTGTATTTTACTTTCTTCTAGGGTATATTTAGTAGTTGATTTTTTTTCCAAAGTATGTATACAGAGGTGTGTATACGCTATAGAGGAAATATGGGTAATGTGGCCACTTTTAGCTAATGTTATATAATTTTATAAATATAAGTTCTAATTTGACAATTTGTATCAATATAGATACATCTTATGATGTACACGAGGATCCTATATTGCGGGTAATGTGGTCACATTAAAATATGGCATTAATCCATTAGATGGCATTTCTTTATATCAAGTTTAGTCCAATGATATCACATCAAGTATAATCTTAAATAACACACGCAATTGTGATATATTAATATATTATAATTAATTATATATATATTTTATTTTTTATAATTTTGTTAATAGATAATTAAATATAATTAAATATACTAAATTAAATTAAAAAGTTTATACCACGATTATAATATGTATGGAAATATATGTGTATGTTTAGGATATAGTAGATGTTGATTCAATCAACTTTTTCATATAATGACGCACACAATGTTATCAATATATAAAAATAATTATTTAAGAGAATATCTTTAATATGATTGGCTTAAATCATCGTAAAATAGCCACATCACCCGCTAAAAGGTGGCCACATTACCCGCTTATATGTATCACCCTATATATACTATATAACATTGAATATTACTCAATACTATAAATTGCTTAGACACTTTGTTGTAATTAATAAGTTCGTTAATTCAACTTTAATTTTCAATGTATATTTTATATTATAATATATAATATAATAACTATAGTATTTAATATATATTTTACTAAACTTTTATTTCAATTATTTAAAAAGTAAATCGTTTTTTGAGTATTTTTTACATTATTTTTGTTATTAATAGATTTACACATTATTTTTATTATTTGAATAATGCTTACCAAATTGTATATTTCATGTATACATTTTTTTGATTGGATTTATAATTTATGAGATACGCCAATTGGCCATATTACTTCCTGGTCACATTACCCATATTTACCCTATATATATATATATATATATATATATATATATATATATATATATATATATAAAGATATTAGTTATATATGATTTGTATATGTATTTAGAGAAATTTCATTAATTTTATAGTCACGTTGCAATCAGGGACGATTTTATCAGTAGGGATGAAGTTTTATATTCACCGGACATCTATAGTTGATATGTATATATGTATATATATATATATATATATATATATATATATATATATATATATATTATATAATACTTTCATTTCTAACTAACGAGTATATCATGATATTATGTAATGTTATTATATCGCATACACACTGATTGAATAAAACATGAAGTAGTACGTAATAGTTTAGTAACATGTTGATATATTAACTTTCGATAAATAAATAAAAATATAATTTGTAATTATTATTTATTGACAAAATTTAAATTTTATAATCATTTAGTTTTTAATATCGTTATTTATCCGAAACAATATAAATATTATAACATATTTCATATTAATACCTTCTCGTACAGGAAGTTCGAATTTGTATTTAAGCAAATAAAAGGTCAACAGTTTAAGATGAAATATTTTCTTCTCTATTCGCCTCTTTTATCAACAAATTAATTTTTTTAAATAAAAAGTCTTCGTTAAAAATCGTATATTGAAAATTGTACGTACACTAAATATATCAGGGTTTTATCAAATATTATATTAACGTGATATTTAATTAAACATATGATATTACATACTATGGTGTAGGTGAGTCGTTGCATTAATATCAAACTAATTCCTGTTTAATTGTATTGCTAACATTAATGTAATTTAATAAATAATTTATCTTATCAATCAAACATTAAGATAAGTTACCCACACTTAAAACAATATACGCCCTACGTCTATACACATTCACTATATATTCCACACTTTTAATTTATTTATTCCATTGATTACTTCTCCATTAAATCACATTTATAGTACCATTATTTGACACACATTTTTTTTAAATCACTGAATTGTGTACACTAATATTGATTACATTCTATTACACTGTGTAAACAATTCCTCTATTAATATGTTATATTTATAGGTCGTTATTAATCACTGAATTAGACAAACTCAACTTCCTAGAAATAATAAATTCGTTACATTGATAGTCATACACTATATAATGGACAATACCACTGCATCATGTAATCACTGTACATATAATCTAAATAATAAATAAACTACTTTTTTAACTGTTATAGGTGTAATACACATTTACACTGTAACTGCCAAAAAGGTAATAATTCTTTAAATTGTAAAAGGAATAATCGCAACAACCCTCATAATTATGCTATCCAACTAATGCGTTCTCCTTCATTCTTATATATATATATATATATGTTCCAAAATGTATTACATTTAATAATACGCTATTACCACCACTACATATAGCAACACAATCCTCACCACAATCTAATAACAATATCAACATATATAAACCAATCTCCTAAACCTACACTTTAAATCATATTATTGACAGCATTACTAACATAAAAGATCAACAAATTAATAATACTAATATCATAAAATAACTTATTAAATTAAATAAGACTAAGCCCACTCAACCGTCACCCTCTAGATCAATCATATCATTAATTGTCCACTGAATAAACACATTCCTTCCCTACTCTCCCTAAAAATTTCTAAACCTAAAACAAATTTTATTAATAATTCAAACTCACAACATTACAATTCCAAACAAATACTCTAAACCTATCTCATATAAAACATCACCCACATCAAAGTCGGCCTTCCCCAGTCCGATAATCCTATTCGCCATAAAAAATAATCTTCTGTACAACTCGAAAATCAAATACGTATTCAACAGTAAAAAAAACAACTATGAATTACGTCACTACCACAACAACAAAGTTAATTAGAAAACATCTAACTTAACCCTATCCCTTCCTGTTATTAAGAATTGGAGCAAACTCTTCAGCAATCGCACATGCATTAATATACGACAAGCAGCATCTAATACTCTGATAAATTCATCCAAACATACATACTCCACTAATCATACTCAATATAATAACTTAAGTTATTACTATATGTATATCATAACTGTAATGAAGATATAGAAACTACTATTACTCACTCTACATAAACCACACCATTACCTCCTTCTTCATGCCCTTCACCAAGTGTGAACCATTCCCCACCCCCCATCTCAATGATACTCAATTCCAAAATGATAAACATATGCCTTACAAAACCACTTCCATAAATCTGACCCTTCACACACTTCAATCCCCTTCTACACCTTTAACTCCAATATCCCCATCTTCATCAGAACGACATAACTTCCTAATTAAATCTGCTTCATTAAATACCTGTTCCAACCGTAACAAGATCCCATGGGATAAGTGCACTTATCCTAGAACTTGATGCGGAACATGACATTGATCTTATATTTATCACAGAAACATGGATTATTCCTGATGAAATACCCCTTATATCATCTATGTACACTGGTCGTTACTCTTTTGCTCATTTGCCTAGACGTAATACCCATAATTATGGTGGAGGTATTGACATTATCTATAAATCCTCCCTTCATGTATCTCCTCTATTTGACCATAATAATGATCACCCTAAGGTGTTCACTTGTTCCATTAGTCCCCCACACTCCACTTTTTAATATATAACTATTTTACCGACCCCCTCTTCCTCAATCCCTTTATTCCTCTCTGAGTCTATTCATTTACCCAACAAATGTCTGAATCTAATATCATTATAGGTGATTTTAACATTGCAACTAACCTACCCAACAATCATTCTAAATCTCTACTCAATATAATGTCATCCTCCAATTTTAATCTTCACAATACTTACCCTACAAACAAATATGGTAATATCCTAGATCTCCTCATTTCCCATAAATCATTCAACTTGAAAACTTTACCCTCATTTCCACCAAACACCCTATCATCAACTTTCGATGACTACTTCAATCAAAAGCTCACAAATACTCTCAGCAATTTCAAACTCACTCACTTAATGTATTTAAAGTCCCTTCCATATCAGACATAGCACACTCCTTAAAGCAACTACACTTTTATCTCCTCTTGACCCTATTCCTCTTTCCCTTTTACAAGAAATCACTGAATCCCTCATTATCCTTCTCAATAATATATTCTACGAATCCCTCAAATCCGACAATTTTCAAACATCCAGTAAACATGCACTCATTACAACCCTTCTTAAGAAATCAAACCTTGATCCTCATATCCTCAACAATTATCGCCAACTATCAAACATGTCGATATTTTCCAAAAATTCGGGTCGTACCGGTTATACTGCACACAAATGGCTATTCTCATTCATAACCAACCGAACTTCCTCAGTTTTAGTTCACTCAACCCGTTCATCTATTTCGTCTTGTAACACACGGTTTTCCCCAAAGTTTTATTTAAAATTTACAACTTCCCCTTCTCCACCTTATCTCGAATTCTCAAGTTAGCTTCCATACATATGCGGATGACATTCAACTTTATGTAAAATGTACAGAAAACGAAAATTGTGCACCTGATATCCTTTACTCTACTATTACTACCATTCATAACTAGCTCACAATAAACTCCCTCGTCTTTAATCCTTTAAAACTGAGGCTATCTTCCTTCAACTTTCACTCCGAAGTAAAACGCTACCAACTCCCCCTCCAATAAACATTAATGGACAGCTCATCATGTACTCAACGCATGTCAAAAATGTTGATGTTATATTTGACAAGTCTTTTAATTGTTATAGACAATTATCCCACATAACAAAACTACTAAACTATCAACTACATTCGCTATGCCTTATTAGTCATTCTATATCAATATCCACCGCTACTATTAAATATTCTGCCTATATCCTACCTCTATTCGATTATTGCAATTTTATCCTTTACATCGTACATTACTAAACTCCAAATTTTCAAAATTCTATAGCTAGGTGTATATTCAATATACCAAAATACTCCCATACTCATATATCTTCATTACTAGCTAAACTACACTGGCTACCTGTACGCCATAGAATCCTAAAAAAAAGTCTACTATTAGTTCATAAATCAATCTATAGATGGTATACCATAATTTACCTAACTACCTAGTATCCCTACTCAAACTAAATTACATACTAGTATCACTACACGCTCCACTAATACGTTTCTACTTAATTCACTCCTAAACACAACTTACATTCAACTATAGTGGTATACCATGGTATCGACGGCAATATCCGTCCCATACTCCTGGAACACTCTCCCTACATCCATCTGTACTACACCATCAACTCCAAACTTCAAGAAACTACTGAAAACCCATGTATTTAATCTGAAACATTAACATCAAATATATATGGACGGCCGATTGCTCTATAAGCCCAGTTCGTAGTCCGAAAACCGAAAAATGTAAAACCTAAATGCATGTAGTACCGTGACGTTATACCGGAGAGTGACCATATTACGCAAGTATAGCTCGTGATATTTAGATGTTCACGCGAGATTATATGATATTATATAATATATAATACATAAATATACATAGGGACAGTCATAGTATAAATACTTAGATTTAATTAAACACCAGACATATCATGCTAACTCTACCAGTTTATATACAGAGTATACTGTCAAAGATTTTGCGAAGCAAAGATATAACACTCCCTATGCATGCAACGTAATTTAGTAATAGCCCCAACCGCTGCTAGCAGTAGTATCGAAATCACTGAAATAGATTTAGGTTCGGCTCTGTTTGCATACAACAATGTTTTCATTGCTCTATTAAATTACATGCAATATAATTTAGCTTTTACTCACTAAATATATACTTATAGCATTTAAAACATACATATCATATTTGTTTGTTATATATTAGTAATGAACACTTAGTTTTCATCATATAGATATTAATTTAAAGCATATTATTTAACATTTTAAAAGTTTATAGTTAAATACGAATTTACATTATAAACAACGCATAGTTCCTAAAAGTAACCCGCTATAGGTGGCACCAGGGTATTTTTTATACAAATTCGAATTACACGATTTCGCGTAAGTGTTATATCTTTCCTTCGGAAAATCTTTGATACTGTGTTGATCACGTTACCATAGTTACCATTGTCATAACACGTGACCATATTACTTATTTATAAATCGTGATATTTAGATAGTCATATATTACATTACATTTATATATTTAAGATAAATTTAATCAAGATAAATATCTACAGTGATAGAATAAATACTATGTTTTTGTTTCTATTTTGTGCAGCTGTGTTATTGCAAATTAAATAGAAGAGGACAGATATATTTTTAAATATAGCCATTATTTATAATATATGTCATTAGAAAAAATATATTATAATTATATAATATATTATGTATTTATTATAAAAATAGTTAGTACTATAAGGGAAATAGTTAGTACTACCTTGTACTATTTCTAAATTTGTATATTGTTAACTTTAATAGAAACTAATAATAATTTTTTTAAATACTAATATATATATTTTTTAATTTTGTATTATATGTATTATAACTAATAATATATTGTTAACTTGTTATTTTAAACTAATAATATAAACATATATATATATATTAAAATTATTATTAATATCATGTATTATGGTAACTAATAATATATATATATATATATATATATATATATATATATATATATATATATAACAATAATTATAAGTAATATTTATTATATTATATAATAATATTTTTAAATTATTAATAATAAAATATATCAAAACATTGCATACTTATTATGATTCGATAATATTCTATATATTTTAAAATCTAGTGTTTATATTTGATTGGATAGTAATACTAATATAAATGTAGTTTTATCCTATTATAGATGTACTAGCATAAGTAACATATACATAAGTAGGTAAACAAGTTATTTATGAACAATAGATAGTATGCGATAAGCATAGCGTTTGTTAAATGGGAACCATGGAGGTAAGTGTTGGTATGAGGAAATATATGTATGATCTCGAATACGTAGATTATATTTTGTACGGATTGATGAACGGATAACTAGATTTAGGTGAGAGAGAGAGGATAAGGGAATATTGATAAGGATTGAAGAACATTAATCTATACGTGAAAGGACAAGGGCATTAACGAGTTTTATTAAGAGATACGGTAATTGATTTTCGAATTTTTCTAATTCTAATATAATTTGCAGATTTAGATAAAAATTGACAGAGAATATTTCGGAATCATAACAAATTGTATGAACAGACTGGTATTTAAAGACGCAGTATAATATACACTGTTAAAATGAGGGTAAACCGAGTGCCTTTTTAGGGTGTAAGTAGTGTCCCCGTAGCCGTACCTGATGATATGTAACCCAAGCAACCAGAAACTAGTTGCCGAAACGTAACATTATAGGTCTAATAATATGTTCCAGTAGGTGGTCGAATCATAGGTAGTTTGTGAGCAGATAAACGGTTTCCTTTTACATATAAAAAATCAATAGTGGAAAGTATTATTTTACCCATAAATAAACACCTAGTGGAACGTATATTTTTACTCATAAATAACACTTAGTAAGTATTAACTATTTATGGTACATGGTAAATTGTTGTGATATTTTAACGATCTGTACCCTATACATTGAATTCGATGTACCCTAATTTGTAAAAGTGTATATTAAGGGTGATATACTAACACATAATAACCTATTTCTAAATAGAGTTTAGAGGTGTAGGCGTTCTACAGATCGACTCGTACGTTTGGGTATCAAGAGGATGTTTGGGGATGTGGGTATATGTAGGTTTTCACATCATTACCTTCGATTGAACGGGGCAGGGTTATTAACGACAGTTCATTATAACCAACGTGAAGGTATCGAAATCGTACGGTTTCGCTGGTATAACATAGTATACTATCTGGATGTGTAGACCTCATTGGTGACGTCATAGCTACGATGCTCATCACCTTTACATTACATGTGCCCCGGTATACACTTGTTATATATCGGATTAAGGATGTAAATAGTATGTCCACTAGACAGAGGGGGTAACAATATGTGTGTTATGATATAGGTTAATATCAGGTGATTGGGGTTCGAAAATAGTATTTTATGTAGTATATCTAAGCTTTGGTATAGTGATGTTCAGATCCCTGTTATAGAGTAGCCTAATATGAGATTCTGTCGAACGGAGTAGAACGTAGCAGAATCATGGAACGATGGAGGTCGATTTCGTCATCAGATTCTTTATCGCTTGAATATATTATATAGTTTATTCTACATTTTGTCATATTATCATATACTTTATTATAATCTATTTATAAATTATGGATTGGTAGATTATTAATTTAAAAGAAGCACTTTGTTATACCAAATATATAATTCAATTAAAAAATATAAAATGTACGTAATATATATAATATATATATATATATATATATATATATATATATATATATATATATATTATGGCATAACAGTGATTTCGTGGTAAGAGATCTCGTGCGCAATTATAATATTATAATTATTTTAAAAGAGTAACATTGACACTTCGTTCGTAAGAACTCACCGAACTAAACGAAAGCACTTCGTGCCCGACACTGGTATTTATGAATGTTATTAGCATTTAAACATAAAATACATAATTATATATTTATATATATATATATATATATATATATATATATATATATAAATATATGGATCATATAAACAAGTGTACTATTGATATCCTTCCGACAATTCTAATTATATATTGAATATCAGAGTGACGAGTTAACTAAATCATGTGAAGAATACGCTAGACGACGAATGACGTCACAGCGTTCCGTTCTCGTGAAAACATCGAAGTTTGGAAAGTCATCGATAAATTTACTTTTTTTTACTTTTTTTTAAACACATATTCTACTATAAAATTGATTTATTAATGTAGATATCTTATATATGATATATTATACATGTAAACGTGCTTAGGATGGTATAATACGTTATCGAATTAACAAATAGTAATAATACGAATTTATTACACAAGAGTTACTATATGTATTTTATTGTCCGGGGCCTCTCATAGTTATTTATAACATGTATAAGTCTATGACTTCTTGAGGTGTCCAATTGTATCCGATATTTGTATTGTATTCAATATATATAATTATATAGACTATATAACGAGTACTCCCACTGAGTTGTCATTTAACATTTTTATTTTGAATAGCATTACAATAAATACATTAATCACGTGTCTATATAACTAGATATCTTAATATAACTATATTTAAGTTCGCTTTAAATTCGCCTAGAAAATGAATAGCAGCGAAGGATTAAGTGACGTATAGCTTGGAACTCTCTACACGAAAGACGCTCTCGAAGAAGGCCTATGAAGACATACTTAGACCAACTAAGAGATTATATAATGTGCACAATAGTGAGGAACTACCGACAGCGATGAGTGAGGACATGTGTATATGAATATATATATATATATGAATATATATATATATATATATATATATGTTATTAAATACAATATCAATCACCAGAGGTATATCATACTTATCAATTTATATTTGATATAATATTTTCTAACTGAAATGATGATACCCGTATAGTTTATTATAGCCAGTGTAAATTATACGCAATACTATTCACTCGAGGAGACCACATATATGTCTGCACTACTAGTAACAATGGATCTATAAGTAATGTTCATGACATGACAATACTTACTCTTCATGATAATTTGAGTATTACTGATTTTTCTATTGATATATCAATTTTGTGTATTTTCTCTCAAACCCACATATATGTTGGTATATATATATATATATATATATATATATTATATAATATATAATATGTAAGTAATATATACACATATATATATATATATATATGTTATGTTATATTATTTTTATTTGGTGGATTCCTATCCAGGAACTTAGATGAAGTTTTCACGTATAACAATATATGGCTCTAATGTCCCTTCAAAGCCGCTCTAGTGTTTTTAACAATAGCCGATCATTTATTTATACACAATTATATAAAATCACTTCTAAATAATATTTTAAGATCCATTTTATAAAATTAATTAAAGGTACGGACGAGGCCGAACCCGTTTCCTACTGCTTGTGTGTCTAACGCCTTAGCTAACTGAGCCATACAGGTAGTTAAATATATATATATATATATATATATATATATATATCACTGTACTACTATCAATATCTACTATAAATATATCGATATTTGTCATTATTTAAATAGCGATACCCCTCAATACTTTGTTCCATTGATATGTTGGCAGTACACTTACTAACATCTGCAATGATAACTAAATATGTATCATGTGAGGAATACGTGTTACAAAATATCCTAGAGTAATTAAGATACTATATTTGGTAAATGTTTATAAAATGATATTTGTTAAATAATATCAACAATATTAATATATTATAATATATATATATATATATATATATCTATATATATATATATATATATATATATATATATATATATATATATATATTATTTATTAAAATGTATTTTCCTTTTATATATAATTCAGATATTATAATACTATCTAAATACTTATAATTAATACTATTTTATAATTGTATCATATACAAAATGATTATACAATTTAATAGTAATGAATATATATAACGGTATACCTAAATTAACCTACATTATTACCTTATCATATAATCATTGATTTAAAAACATCGTATATTGTAAAATATCACAATTGTTGAGAATATATAACAAAGTAGACTAAATATTCAACAAATAAAGGCATAACTCCTTCTTGAACATGTGATGAATCCTCGTAATGTCTTGGGAAGAGAGTTACGTAAGGTAGGAGCAGCCCAACCGAATTATCTCTTCCCAATTCTCATCAGATGTATCTTAGGTACAGAAAACAAATTTTAACATTGCAGATGAGTGTTCCTCATTATTATTTCATTTAGAAGATTATTTATATATTTTCGTTTTATCATACTAATAATGTTATGAGTTTTGCTTTTGTTTTAAATAAATACATATTATCCGAAAGAAACCAATTTAATTCACTTTAAATTTTAATTCAATTTAATTATGCAGTAATACTAATCTAATCACGCCTCTTAATATTATAAAGTAATCTTATAGATAAGTTAATAACTCTATTTAAGACATGATATAATTTAGTATAGAATTATTTAGTAAAATTTCACAATAATATGGTTACGTAAAGAGATTGCACTCACGCAATGTTGATGCCGTACACAAATACTTTCTTATTGTTCTTATATTAAATAGATAAAATCAGCAGATCTACATCGAGAAGTGAAGATTTGAGTAAATCATAAATTAGAATGTAGTATCTAGATGTATATATTTTACTTTACTTTTACTTTGGTCGTCGTTTCAGATGCTTCAAATACTCGTTTTTCCAGTCATCTCTGTCGTTCATCATTTTCGCTAATTCGTTCGTGTTGCAAGCACCGGTGTCTGCAAGTAAATTGTCAATGTATGATATTCGATGTCTACCTCTTCTCGTATGACCATCTAGGGGTTCCCATAAAATTAGTTTACTTGCAATTTCTTCGGTGTGACGATAACAGTGTCCAGACAGACGCATTATTCTCTCTTTTATTTTTAATAATATTGCAGGTAGTTTTCCATATAAAATATCATTTCTCATATAATCTTTCCAGGAAATATAATAACCATTCGTAACATTATTATGTAGCACCTATCCAATTGCTTAGTGAGTGCTTTTGTTAGAGTCCATGTTTCTGCACCATATAATAAAACTGCTTCAACAGTTGCTACAACAAATCTTGTTTTTAAATTTTTCTTATTCTTGATGTCCATACTTTTCTTAGATTATGACAAGCCTTCCATGCAAGCGCTTTTCTTACATTAATGTCTTTTTCTGTAATTTCCATCCATGCTCCTAGATATTTGAAATTCTTGACTACTTTTATCGTTATACCATCTCTAGATTTCACATAAATAGGTACTCCGTGGTTGAATGCTTGAATTTCGGTTTTATTAGCATTACAGTGTAGACCCACTTTTCCTGATTCGTGTTCTAGAATGTTTAGCATGTCTTGAGCTTGTTCTTTTTCTTCGGTGATTAATGCAAGATCATCAGCAAAATTGAGATCAGTAATAGTTATTGGTGCCATACGTCTGCTCTGTCTTTTGCGTAATTGAAATCCAAGTTCTACTTCTCTATTCTGATAGGTTTGCCTCATAATGTAGTTGAGATCAATAATGAAGAGATATGGAGCCAATATGTCACATTGTAATACTCCTGCTCTAATTTCAAATAGTTTGGTTTCTCCGTCAGGTGTTAATACTCGAGCCCTTGTGTTCTTGTATAGTATCTATTGATGCGAGAAGTCTTGATGGAATATCTTAAGCTTTCAGAATTGTCATCATCATTCCTCTGTGAATTGAATCAAATGCTTTTCGAAAGTCAATATATGAAATTATTGCTTTCTTGTTTCGATTTTGGATTCCTTCTATCAGTCCGAGTATTTCTAATATATGAGCTGTGGTAGACCGTCCCGGTCTAAATCCATTTCGATTATGACGAAGATGTATATCGATTTTCGACATTATTATATTTAGATGTATGTATTATAGTAAAATAAAAATGAACTAGATGAACTCGATGAAGTATCAAGTGAATATAGCAATAGTATGTAAAGAAGCGTCGAGAATGTTTTACATCGAATATCATATCCATACTAAGAACTAAGAAATGTGAACCAAGTGATCTACAATTTATTAATAAGCAAGTTACATATCAATCATCATTTCCGCTAATGTCTAGATTAAATAGTGATTGATCTTTAATAGGATTAATTCTATAGAAACTAATTTATTTCTTTTCTGTGACATATACGTAAGTATATATTCCTATAGGTATTATATAACCACAGTGTATATATATATATATATATATATATATATATACTAATAGGTATTATATAACCTATAGGTATTTTCCCAATCATTGATCTAATCAGAAGTAGGTATATATTTCGGTAATTTCCAATCAGTTGTAGTTTTATCATTAGACATCATTAATTTACGAAGCTCATATACATTTTTTCTGTAATTAAAACTATACTTATAGCCAGGCAACAGCTCAATTATAAATACGTGATAGAATAGTCTACCTATTTTTACGATTTCCACTTTAAGATATATTGAATAAGTTATCATATAAAGTATACTCATCTAGTAAAACATAACAGCTTGATAATGAATCACCAGCACACGAAGAATTTAATATGAAACTACAGAAATGGGAAGGAAAGGATAACTGTTTAATGGTATTTGGACCAATATTTACAACGATAAATATATTTTAATAAACTCAATATTACTATTGGATGAAGCAATATGTTTAATTACTATGGATGGGATTATATGTACTAGTTTAGATTGGCTCATTTACTCCTCGTGTACATAAGAAGTATAAATAGACCCACTAATATGTATTAGAAGAATATCAGAGTAAGTAGGAGTTAGTTTAATAATATTATGTATTTCATCACTGTCATTTTAATTATTAGTTATATATTAATTCTTAATTCTTAATTATAATATTAGCATTTATACATATAATATTGTACTCAGAGTACATATGTCATTGATTTATTTGAGTAAGTATTTAAAATATTAATAGAATCAGATATACTATTTGATTTAGCTACTACTGATTTATTTATACATGTTATATCACAAATGAATTTAAAGTACGGAGAATAAAGTAAGCGTAGTGCATATTTAGCATAAGCATTTGATGCTATAGTACACTGTTATTTATATCTCATTTATTCATTTTATAGTTGATCTTAATTTCTTATTTTTATATTTTTATTATTTTTGTATCAGATTAACCTAAATATATGTAATCATTTTATTGTTTATTTTACTATAACTATATTATTATGTTTATGTTTAAGTTTATTTTGTTATTAGAATGGAAATGATGATATGATATTGCACATGTTGTTAAGCGGTTTCGAATCAATAAAGATTATCGCTTTCACCGATCCTACTTAGAGTTTGTCTATAAACGAAATTGAATTGAATTCATTCATGCATTCATTCACATTCAAACCATCGTAGTTTAGTACATAACCGCAGTCACATTTAATAATGTATCCTTCAATATTGTTTTACGTACAGAGCATGAAGGCACGTACTATGCATATTCATATAATGTGAATATAATGAGAATATAATGTGAATATAATGTGAATATAATGTATAATGAACAAGTATCTAATTATAGACAATACACAATAAGGTAAACAATACACAATGTATACATTGTATACATTGTATACATGTGTACATGACACTTATGCCGCGCGTCACTTAATTGTAATAGTTTGATAAATATAACTTTGTGGAGACAATATAAAATAAAATAATAGATATCAGTGGGAATAAATACAATTAATTAATAGAAAACTGCTATAAATATATATATATATATATATATATATATATATATATATATATATATATATTATAAAGGGGTTAACCGATATAATTAAAATATATAGAGTTATATAAATGATATCTCATAATGCGATATGAACAAATAGTAACATCGAAACTAATCAAGAGGTCACGACGGTTTACTTACTGGCTATAGCCGACAACCAGAATAAGCTTGACCTTGGGTTGTTCCTCGCGGACGGTCGCATAGATAGATGTAATCGAGCCGTACCAGATGCAGTGGAGCGTATAAGCTCGACCTGATCAGCACGTGATGGTGTAGCTGATGCATGAGTATCAAGTATAACGCTTACTAATATAACATCGATGTTTTAAACAATAGAAATGTAAATACGGCCGTTCATTACGATCATTAAATCAGAATATATATATATATGTATGTATGTGTGTGTGTATATATATATACCCATATTTATATATACTATTATAATATTAATCGATTTAAATTTATTTCTAATAAAACTAAGATTACTAAATGTAATTAATTAACATTAATGTAATAAATAGGGGCGCCTTAACAGGGGGACGAGGGGATATGTCCCCTTACTTTAAAATCAAGGGGGGCCTCCTACTTTTACCACACAATTTATTTTGATTGATTGGTCCCCCCCTACATACACACCATCGCCCCTAGTAATCAACATTCTGCTGGGAGATGATCTACTAAACGTATAGTGAGTCACATTATTTTAGTGCACTTTACTATGTTAATAAGATACTTATCTTAAATATATTTAAAATAATTTTAAATATATAATAAATATATACAATTACTATCAAAATATTAGTCATAACTAATTGTACTAATAAGTGCACTTTTATAACTATATTATAATATATATATATGTATGTATTGTATAAAATTCACTTTACACACTGTACATATACAGTATATATAGTATATGAATTGTATAGAATATCATAATATATATACATATATATATTTACATATATTTCATACTATAAATAAGTATACTATGTACTAGAATAAATAATACCCGTATTCTAATTTCAAAAGTGATGACCTATATCGGCCGACCCGAATACAATGCCGTGCGTCAGGTTTCATTATTACCTTTCTGACGGCCGTTAACAGCAATAAGATACCGACGCACTTGTTTTTATTGACGTGTCAACTTCCCGTGTATGTGTGCGCGTTATTGTTCGTAGTTATTACTGCGATGTTATTAGAAATGTAATACGCTAGAAATGGCGAGATATATTGTGATTTAAACAATGAACTTACGGGATATTTTATTATTTGTTATATTTTTATATGTAAGCGTATTAAATGTATATATATAAATATATATATATATATGTATATATATAATACATTTCATTATTCATCTAGTGGTTTACCTTAAGCTCTATTGCAGAAACTTTCATTTGTACTTTATTCCATATATGAGATTCAATAGCCTTCATAGTTATTAATGTGATACATAGCTCGTGTTCTTTTTTTTCCAAAAATGAAAATCTCGGCTCGGCATTAATAACCAGAAGTCTCTTCTCGGCATCATTTACTTCACTAGTGTGTACTAAAGCCATGCATTTGTATTTTACCTTTCTGGTAAACTGTAAATCAGTGACTAAGGCGTATATACTTAATAATCGAAGATGTACATTTTGTATTACGAATGATTAGGGGAGGGTGGGGTTGTATGACCATGTTTTTGTATAACGTGATATCATTGTGGTAATAATAAATGTTTCTTAATTATTTAAATTGTATTGCATAATATATGATATTAGTTAACTAATATATCACTTTTAGATATAAGGAACACTTATAAGATTTCATAATTACAATTAATAAAAAAAAATTAAAAAGTTCATTCAACCCCAACGGCGGGGTTGAATGAACATACCCTGTTTTACTTCTTTAATTGCTCTTGTCATGATAGTTTTATCACGTATTCTATCAGTTTGTTGAGTATAGTTTCTCATTTTTAATTCCTAGAAATAATATTTAAATAATGATTATGAAATTAGTAATTGACCCTCATTAAAATTAAATTAATTAATTGTATTGATATATAATTAATTATATTATTTCTATTTAATCATTACTTATTTATATTCGGATCATTGAATATATATTATTATATTATAATAATATTAATATTATAATATTATAATATTATATTATTTATTTATTTATTTATTTGTTTAGAGACTTCATAAATGAAAATCATTTTTCGACGTCATAACAATAATAATAATAATAATAATAATATAATAATATAACATATAAACGAAGATAACAGTAATCGCAAAATATATATTCATTTCACTAAATAATGTTTAAAGAGTCTACTTTTGAATTGAGATCGAGAAGTTGTCGTACGAATAATATTCGGAAGTAAATTCCATAGAGTTGGTACCGCAACAGAAAAAGCAGAGTTACCAAAACATGAATTTGTATGAGGCAAAACAAGTTTCATTGCATGGCAATCCCGTCTTGGTCTGCTACTGGTAGCAATTGATAATAATTCAGCCAGATACTTAGGTTCACCCGTGTAGATAGCTTTATGAGCTAAACATAACAATTTTAGTTTACAAAGATCACGATATCTGAGCCAACCAAGGGTTAACATAATATGTGATATAGATATATAGTTACTACCCGTATTAGTATTTATATTATTTTTAATTTTATATAAAACACGAACAGCTCTCCTTTGAATTCTTTCGAATTTTATCATAATATTATCAGGGACAAAAACAAAAAGTGAATTGCAGTAGTCGAATCTACTAAAAACCAATGAATATATAAGTGATTTAGTGATATCAAAGGAGAGCTTAGCACGAGCCTTATGTATATTATATAAATAATAATTAGCAGTACGAATAACATTAAGAATGTGACTGTCATATTTCATAATAGAGTCAATTGTTATACCGAGTGTTGTGATTTTATTAGATAAAGGCAGCGTGGCAAGAAAACTATCAGTTATTTTAACAATTGAAGGTATTTTAGAGAATAAAATAGTATCAGTTTTTGAGACATTTAAGGATAATGAATTACTAGTGAACCAATTTTGTATATCAGTAATACAGTTTTTAATGTTGTATTGGATTATAGCGTGATCAGTAGATTGAGGAAAGGAAGTATAAAGCTGTAAATCATCAGCATATAGATGATAGTGAATGTAAGGATATTTTTTAAAAATAGAAGAAACAGGTAATATATAAATCAAGAAAAGTATTGGGCCCAGAACAGATCCTTGAGGAACACCATGAGTGTGCATAAATGATTTTGAAAAATTGTCATTAATCTTAATTGATGAAAAACGAGATGTTACAAAAGACATTAACCAATTGTGCACCTGTCCATGAATACCTATCTCTTTAAGCCGACATGATAAAATTGTATGATCCAGAGTGTCAAAAGCACTAGATAGATCAAGTAATATTAAGTAGCATGGCATTTTTTTGTCTAGCGACAGTATTATATCATTAAAAATCAAATTAAGCGCTGTTTCCGTTCCACGATTAGGAAGATAAGCACTTTGTAAAGGATCAGCTATCGAATTAGAAGTTATATAATGAACTAATTGTTTACTTACAATGCGCTCAAGAGTTTTAGAAAGGGATGATAGTTGAGAAATTGGACGATAATTAGATAGAATAGAGGAATCAAGAGTAGACTTCTTAATAATTGGAGTAATATATGCTTGTTTCATACTTGGAGGAACAACTGAGGAGATAAGCGATGAGCGAAATATATTAGTAATAGGAATTATCAAGTATGAAATAGAAGAACGTAGTAATGTAAGAGGAATAGGATCTAGAGGGGATGGAGATTTAATGGACATAATTAATGTTTGGATTTCAAGAGGATTAGGAAGCGAAAAGCAGGACCAGTGAAATGATGAAAAATGTTTACATAAAGATGGTTGGCAATTATTACTCATAGGAGGTAGATTATTTATGATATTTTTTGTTTTTTGTATGAAAAAACTAGAAAATGATGAGCAAAGTACATTTTCGGGTAAATCTGGAAGTTTTTTAATTTTATTCTTGCCAATTAGAGAAAAAGCTAGTTTAAAAGACTGTTTAGAGTTGATTCCAAAATCACGAAATTTATTAATAAAAAATAAAGATTTTACATTAGATAATTTCCTACGATAAATGTTACGATACATTTTAAAGGACTGTAAATCATTCAGTGATTTCGATCGAGAAAACTTCAATTGATATAATCGTAATTTCCTTTTAAGAGTTGATAATTCAGAGCCAAACCATGACTGATGAAATATCTTTTTTGTTTTAGAAATTTTAACAGGGGCATGGAAGTCAAGGGATAACTTGAGTGAAGTATTGAGGTCATCGAATGAAGGTTCGATATATAGTGAGTGTGATGTGAGATAATTTAGCCGAATAAAAGTAGATTTCATGAATTCTTTAATATTAATGCTAGATATATTTCTATAATTTCTGATAAAAGATTGATCCAAGGGAACCGGGAAAGATAAAGTGAAATTAATGGCAAAATGGTCAGATATAAGTAGACTTTGATTAGTACTAGAGATTAAAGAAGAATCAGAAGGGGAGATAATTACATCGATAGTATTACCACTAGTGTGAGTGGGAAAAGTAATATGCTGATGCATAGAATTACTAAATAAAAGGTCATTAAACGAATTAGATTGATAAGATGTTTTATTTAATTGAATATTAATATCACCAAGAATGATACAATTGCTGATTGAGATTGAATCAAAAATAATTGAAATTTCAGATAAAAAAGTAACAAAAGATGAAGATGGAGGACGATATATGAGAATAATGTCAATAAAACTAGATTTGTTAAGAAGACGATATGAGATAGCTTCACAAGATGTAAAGTTAGGTAAGATATTATTTTTAATATTAAAATGAGAATTGTAAATTATTGCAATACCACCACCCCGCGAAGTGCCTCTATTGTGGCAGATCATATTATAGCCATTAGGAACAACAAAAGCAGGAATAGTTGAGTCATTATCTGTAAGCCATGTTTCAGTTATAGCGACAATATCACATTTAGAGTCAATAATAAATTGGTTAATAAAATCACTTTTATTTCTGATGGATCTAGCATTGAATAAAGTACAATAAATATTTCTGTTATTACTATTATCATTAACCTTAAGATTCGATAGTCATAAATTGTCATTATTACTATTATCACTATTGTCACTATTATCACTATTATCACTATTTTCACTAATATTACTCTGTAACCCCTTACAATATTCATCAAAAGATTTACTCCAGATGGAAAGCAATTTTTCATCTGGTATAAATTGCTTGCATTTCCAGTCAATGCGACTAGTAGATGATTCACTAGATTGAATAATAGGACGAAGTTGATAAGTGCTAGATGATTTATTAAAAACACATCTAAGATCTGTTAGAGAAGATTTTGATGCATGGAAGTAGATACGCTTTAGTTTTAGAAGCGAAGCATCAATATATGGGCGAATGTAGAGTGATTCATAGTTAGACGAGAGAAGCTTACTATTTGAATTAATAAGTGAGTCTGATATACAAGGAGAGGAAAGGGTGATATTTGCAAAATGCGAACGAAAAGAGAAATTAGTAATAGAATTAGGATCAATATTTAGATAGTTAAATAATGATTTAATGTATGAAATATTTCTATTAACGGGTTTTATATGTTCAATGACAATGAATGAGGTAGAATTGGATGATTGGTTTATCAAGGATGATGGAGAAGATACATGTGGCATGGATGATGACGATGATTTTGGTAGACTAGATTTAACAATATCAGAAAAGGATTTATTAGTAGATTTAATAATAGTATCTGGGAGGGATGATATAGCATTAGATAGTAAATCAACACTTGGGAGATTAGTGGTGAGCTCAGATATCTTATCACTAAGTAAGTTAAATTGACTTTTAAGAGAATTAAGCTCTACAATAATCTTTGAGTTAACACTGGCTGAATTATTATCAATAATGACAGAATTGTTACATAAATGCTTGCAATTCTTGCATACAAATTTAATATAAGAAGAATTAAATAACGACAAGCCATATTTCGATGGGTTAGTTCCGTTCCATACTATCGACGTAACTCCATACGATCGTAGACATTCAAAATGAAGGTCAGTTGAGCAATAGCCACAGGAAATAGATGTACCGGTGCTCGAAGGCTTGTCACACTGCATGCATAGCTTTTTATCCATCTTAGGCGAACTTCATATAGACAATAGAACACAGCAGTCTATGTATGTAGCGAAAAGGTAGCTAACCTTGTACCGAAGGTAGGTAGATCCGACTACCTATAGAGCAGACACACAGGGGAGATCCTCGGGAGACAATCACAGTCGGGATGTAATTGTAATATCAAGTGCATATAACTTCATGTATAGCGAAATAGTAATGCATAGACACTGTGTATATAATACACAGGCAAACGAAATTCAATAGAAATGCAATTCAATAGATATTGATTCTATAGAAATTAGTCAATTGAAGAAACACGTCTTTACTGTACGAGAAATAAAACACGAATGAAATAAATTATAAATATAAATATTAACATATGATTGAACAATGTTCATATAAACCCATTTTTAGTTGTTCACTCAACCCCATAACAAATTTTATTATTAATTGATAATATTTAAATATTTTATTTTTAATTTTAAATATATTTTTATATTAATATTAAGTAAATTATATATTAAAATCATATATATAATATGAAAATAATCAAATAATTATTATAGAAGTTATAACTTAAATTATTAATTCTCTCATTACCGAGAGCGGGTTGGTATCTCGATAAGTTCAACAGAACTTCTATACCATACCTAGGTTTTTGATGTCGGTAATGAACTGAATCTGATATTATTATTATTATTATTATATCTTTAATAACATCATATTATTGATACGTATACGACGTATATGTATACTTATACTCCCTATATTTGAATATAATTTTATAATATATATATATATATATATATATATATATATATATATATATATATATATGTGTGTGTATATTAGTCTATGTCATGTGTCTCTTTTGTATAACTATAGTTATATTTATGATGTTAAATGTATGATTAACATGTGAAAAAGATAGGTATTATAGGTAAGTGAGTTAACTATGTGTACATTAAAGACTATTCAAAATATCTAGTTTCTTTAAACACGAGGTAAAGGGTAAAAAAACATGTAAGAATATAAAAAACTTTAGTACATTAAAGAAAAACTAAAGGGTTTTGGAAAAACCTTTATTTTTTAGTACATTAAAACTAAAGGTTTCATACCCTTTACTTTTAATTAAATAATAACTACATTATTTATAACCTTTTAGTTATACCAATGATTTTTCTAAGGGAAGATATGAAATAGCGCGAAATCTGTAATTCTATTTTGTATATAAAAACCAACAGCGTAACCTATATATAGTCCATTTTCGTAACTATATGTTGTTTATAATGTAAAGGTGTATCAAACTATGCACTAAAAAATAATATGCTTTAAATTATTATTATTTGTATTACTAAGCGTTCAATACTAATATATAACAAACCAATAGGATATGTTGGTGTTAAATGCTATAAATATCTCAGTGGCAAGTAAAATCTAATTTATATTGCATGTAATTTATTAGAGAAATGAAAAAATTATAATATGCAAATCGCGGCAAACTTAAATCGATTTCGCTAGCAGCGGGATATATGAATACTAATCACGTTGCGTAGATATGGAGTGTTATATCTTTTCTTCTCAAAATCTTTGGTTTTACCCTCTAGTTTTATATACAAATTGAAGTTTAATATATTAGATAAGATATAATTAAAACCAAATATATTTTTGATATATTAACTTTTTGTAAATATTTAAACATATTTTATAAGTAAAATTAATCAATATATAATTTATAAGTTACAAATATTGTTCTATATTTACATATTATTGATTTTATATGCAAATATATTTTTTTATTAAATATTATTTTGTTATAAAAGTATAATTTCACATATAAGTATTATTTAAAAAGCAATTATACTCTGCCACGGATGTTATGTTTAATATATTATGTTCACTAAGAGGAGAATATAGCTTAATTGTTGTCCAGAAACGTTTACAGCTTAAATAATGCTGTATTTGTTTAAATTATACAGTTATATATATATGATAATAATTATTTATAATTACAATATTGTAATCTATTATATAAAAGAAAGTCTATTTAATTATATATATATATGTGTGTGTGTGTGTGTGTATCTGGTGAGGTAACTCGAGAACCGGGGTACGTCGCGAAAATATGTTATACCCGATCTTAATAAATTTGCAACAGTATGGTCTTGGTCCGGAAAATTTTTTGAATTTTATACCGCGTACCCCAGAAAAACCTGAAAAATTGACTTTTTGCCATTAAAATGATTTTTTGTCGTCCAAAATCTTCGGCGTCGCATTTTTGAAATATTTTTTTTACATTTTTTCGAACTATTTTTTTGAATTTTTTTTGATTTTTTTTTGAAATTTTTGGAAATTTTGGAAATTTTTTGAAATATTTTTGAAATATTTTTGACATTTTTTGAAATATTTTTGAAGTTTTTTTTAAATATTTTTAAACATTTTTTTGAAATTTTTTTAAAATATATTTTGTAATATTATTTATATTTTTTGTATTTTTCAACTATTCGTTGAAATATTATTATTGTAAGATATAATTAAAATATTATAATTATATAATAAATATATAAATATTATAAGATATAAATATTATACTTTTTAAAATATTTGTAGAATATTTATAAAAAATATATTTTGTAATATTTGGAAATATTTGTTGTATACTAGGAATACAGAATCAGGAATAGCTATAATTAATAAATAATAGATAGGCAAACAATCAAAAATCGATCAACGCAGGGTGCGGTTTGGGTTTTCGATATTTATTAAGTAATATTTTGTAATATTGGAAATATGTGTTGTATTTTTTAAAATATTATTTGAAATATTTTTGAAATATTTTTCCACTAATTTTTGAGATATTAATATTTGTATAAATTTGTTTGAATTTTAGCAACAATTTATGTTATTGTATATGAAAAGCAGAATCATGAATAGCCATAAATAATAAATAATAGATAGGTAAGCTATTAAACCACGAGTAAAGCAAAGTTGGGTACGGCAAGAAATTCCAAATCAGGAATAGTTATAATTAATAAATGATAGATAGGCAAATAATAAAAAACCGAGCAACGCCGATTTGGAACTGTTTGGGTTTAGGTTTTCAACATATTTTGGAATATTTGAAATATCTGTTGTATTTTTTGAAATATTTGTTATCTAATTTTTTAAATATTAAAAAAAATATGTTTCTACATATGTTTAATTTTATTTAATTGTATATACTAGAAATGTAGGACCAGGAATAGCTCTAATTAATAAATAATAAATAGGCAAACAATCAAAAACCGATAAATGTCGAGTCGAGTACTGTTTGGATTTGGGTTTAGGTTTGAGATTTCGACATTTTTTTAAAACATATTTTGTAATATTTTAAATATTTTTTGTATTTTTTAGCAATTATATATTTTAGAATAATCAGAAATAGCTATAATTAATAAAAATAAATAGTCAAACAATCAAAAACCTAGCAACGCCGGGTATGGCTACTAATATGTTGAAATATTATTGATATTTAAAAAAGTATTTTAGACACTTTTTTAAAATATATTTTATAATATTTTAAATTATTTTTTGTATTTTTACAAAATATTTTACGAATAAATCTTAAAAAGACCAACGCTAGATCTACATCGGATACAGTTAGAATTATTAAATATTAGTTATAAATAAAATTAAAGATTAGCTATGCATAATTAGGAATAACTATAATTAATAATTGATAGGCAAATAATAAAAAACCGAGCAACGTCGGGTAGGGTACTGCAAGCAATTCCAAATCAGTAATAGTTATAATTAATAAATTATAGATAGGCATATATTTAAAAACCGAGCAACGCCGGGTTGGTACGGTTTGTGATTGGGTTTTCAACATATTTTGTAATATTTGAAATATTTGTTGTATTTTTTAAAATATTTTTTGAAATATTTTTTCACTATATATTATAAACAATATTTGTCTACATTTGATTGTATTTTAAAGATAAACTTTATTTAATTGTATATACTAGAAATATAGAATAGAATATAAATCAGAAATGTCCCTAATTAATAAATAATAAATAATAGATAGGCAAACAAACAAAAACCGAGAAATTCCGGGTCGGGTACGGATTGGGTTTAGGTTTGAGTTTTCGAAATTTTTTTAAAACATATTTTGTAATATTTTAAATATTTTTTGCATTTTAGAATAATCAGAAATAGCTATAATTAATAAAAAATAAATAGGCAAACAATCAAAATCGGGTATGGCTGTATTGGCAATGTTGAAAAATTTTTTATATTTTTTAAAATATTTTTAGACACTTTTTTAAAATATATTTTGTAATATTTGAAATTATTATTTGTAATCTTACCAAATATTTTACAAATAATCTTAAAAACGAACAACGCTGGGTCTACATCGGATACAGTTAGAATTAGTAAATATTAGTTAGAAGACAAAAATTAAATATTAGCTAAATATAATCAGGAATATCTACAATTAATAGGCAAATAATCAAAAACCTAGCAACGCAGGGTAGTGTACGGTTTGTGTTTGGGTTTAGGTTTGGGTTTTAGACATTTTTTTAAAACATATTTTGTAATATTTGAAATATTTGTTGTATTTTTTAATATATTTTTTGAAATATTTTTCTACTTTGTTTTGTATGTCAGCTAACATTTATTTTATTGTATATTATATACAGTATATATAGCAATTAAGAATCAGGAATAGCTATAATTAATATATTATATATAAGACAATAATCAAAACCGAGCAACGCCGGGTCGGGTACGGCTAGTCTATTATATAAAAGAAAGTCTATTTAATTATATATATATATATATATATGTGTGTGTGTGTGTGTGTATCTGGTGAGGTAACTCGAGAACCGGGGTACGTCGCGAAAATATTTTATACCCGATCTTAATAAATTTGCAACAGTATGGTCTTGGTCCGGAAAATTTTTTGAATTTTATACCGCGTACCCCAGAAAAACCTGAAAAATTGACTTTTTGCCATTAAAATGATTTTTTGTCGTCCAAAATCTTCGGCGTCGTATTTTTGAAATATTTTTTTTACATTTTTTCGAACTATTTTTTTGAATTTTTTTTGATTTTTTTTTGAAATTTTTGGAAATTTTGGAAATTTTTTGAAATATTTTTGAAATATTTTTGACATTTTTTGAAATATTTTTGAAGTTTTTTTTAAATATTTTTAAACATTTTTTTGAAATTTTTTTAAAATATATTTTGTAATATTATTTATATTTTTTGTATTTTAAAAAATATTATTTGAAATAATTTTTTATATTTTTCAACTATTCGTTGAAATATTATTATTTTAAGATATAATTAAAATATTATAATTATATAATAAATATATAAATATTATAAGATATAATAATATACTTTTTAAAATATTTGTAGAACATTTATAAAAAATATATTTTGTAATATTTGGAAATATTTGTTGTATACTAGGAATACAGAATCAGGAATAGCTATAATTAATAAATAATAGATAGGCAAACAATCAAAAATCGATCAACGCAGGGTGCGGTTTGGGTTTTCGATATTTATTAAGTACTATTTTGTAATATTGGAAATATGTGTTGTATTTTTTTAAATATTATTTGAAATATTTTTGAAATATTTTTCCACTAATTTTTGAGATATTAATATTTGTATAAATTTGTTTGAATTTTAGCAACAATTTATGTTATTGTATATGAAAAGCAGAATCATGAATAGCCATAAATAATAAATAATAGATAGGTAAGCTATCAAACAACGAGTAAAGCAAAGTTGGGTACGGCAAGAAATTCCAAATCAGGAATAGTTATAATTAATAAATGATAGATAGGCAAATAATAAAAAACCGAGCAACGCCGATTTGGAACTGTTTGGGTTTAGGTTTTCAACATATTTTGGAATATTTGAAATATCTGTTGTATTTTTTGAAATATTTTTTATCTAATTTTTTAAATATTAAAAAAAATATGTTTCTACATATGTTTAATTTTATTTAATTGTATATACTAGAAATGTAGGATCAGGAATAGCTCTAATTAATAAATAATAAATAGGCAAACAATCAAAAACCGATAAATGTCGAGTCGAGTACTGTTTGGATTTGGGTTTAGGTTTGAGTTTTCGACATTTTTTTAAAACATATTTTGTAATATTTTAAATATTTTTTGTATTTGTTAGCAATTATATATTTTAGAATAATCAGGAATAGCTATAATTAATAAAAATAAATAGTCAAACAATCAAAAACCTAGCAACGCCGGGAAGGGTATGACTGCTAATATATTGAAATATTTTTTATATTTAAAAAATATTTTTAGACACTTTTTAAAAATATATTTTATAATATTTTAAAGTATTTTTGTATTTTTGTATTTTTACAAAATATTTTACGAATAAGTCTTAAAAAAAACAACGCTAGATCTACATCGGATACAGTTAGATTTATTAAATATTAGTTAGAAGACAACAATTAAAGAATAGCTATGCATAATTAGGAATAACTATAATTAATAATTGATAGGCAAATAATAAAAAAACGAGCAACGTCGGGTTGGGTTCGGCAAACAATTCTAAATCAGGAATAGTTATAATTAATAAAGTATAGATAGGCATATAATTAAAAACCGATCAACGCCGTTTTGGGACGGTTTGGGTTTGGGTTTTCAACATATTTTGTAATATTTGAAATATTTGTTGTATTTTTTAAAATATTTTTTGAAATATTTGTTCACTAATTTTTTAAATATTATAAACAATATTTTTCTATATTTGTTTGTATTTTAAATAAACTTTATTTAATTGTATATACTAGAAATATAGAATCAGAAATTGCCCTAATTAATAAATAATAAATAATAGATAGGCAAACAAACAAAAACCAAGAAATGCCGGGTCGTATATGGTTTGTTTTTAAAACATATTTTGTAATATTTTATATATTTTTTTGCAATTTTTAGCAATTATATATTTTAGAATAATCAGGAATAGCTATAATTAATACAAAAAATTAATAGGCATTAAAAATCAGGTATGGCTACTAATATGTTGAAATATTTTTTATATTTCTTAAAATATTTTTAGACACTTTTTAAAAATATATTTTGTAATATTTTAAATTATTATTTGTAATCTTACCAAATATTTTACAAATAATCTTAAAAACGAACAACGCTGAGTCTACATCGGATACAGTTAGAATTAGTAAATATTAGTTAGAAGAAAACAATTAAATATTAGCTAAGTATAATCAGGAATAGCTACAATTAATAGGCAAATAATCAAAAACCTAGCAACGCAGGGTAGTGTACGGTTTGTGTTTGGGTTTAGGTTTGGGTTTTAGACATTTTTTTAAAACATATTTTTTAATATTTGAAATATTTGTTGTATTTTTTAACATATTATTTGAAAATGTTTTCTACTTTGTTTTGTATGTCAGCTAACATTTATTTTATTATATATATCAATTAAGAATCAGGAATAGCTATAATTAATATATAATATATAGGAAAATAATCAAAACCGAGCAACGCCGGGTCGGGTACGGCTATTTTTTGAAATATTTTAAAAAATTTTTTTTCAAATATTTTAAAACATTTTTTTGAAATATTTGTAAACATTTTTGTGGACATTTTTTTGAAATATTTTTTTATATTTTTCAACTAATCTTTGAAATATTATTATTTTAAGATATAATTAAAATATTATAATTATATAATAAATATATAAATATTATAAGATATAAATATTATACTTTTTAAAATATTTGTAGAAAATTTATAAAAAATATATTTTGTAGCAATACAGAAATACAGAATCAGAAATAGCTATAATTAATAAATAATAAATGGGCAACAACAATCAAAAATCAAAAATCGAGCAATGCAGGGTGCAGTTTGAGTTTTCGACATTTTTTAAGTAATATTTTGTAATATTGGAAATATGTGTTGTATTTTTAAAAATATTTTGTGAAATATTTTTGAAATATTTTTCCACTAATTTTTGAGATATTAATATTTGTATAAATTTGTTTGAATTTTAGCAACAATTTATGTTAGTGTATATGAAAAGCAGAATTTTGAATAGCCATAATTAATAAATAATAGATAGGTAAACTATCAAACAACAAGTAAAGCAAAGTTGGGTACGGCAAGAAATTCCAAATAAGGAATAGTTATAATTAATAAATGATAGATAGACAAATAATAAAAAAACGAGCAACGACGATTTGGAACTGTTTGGGTTCAGGTTTTCAACATATTTTGGATTATTTGAAATATCTGTTGTATTTTTTGAAATATTTTGTCACTAATTTTTTAAATATTAAAAAAAATATGTTTCCACATTTGTTTGTATTTTAGATAAACTTTATTTAATTGTATATACTAGAAATGTAGGATCAGAAATAGCTCTAATTAATAAATAATAAATAGGCAAATAATCAAAAACCGATAAATATCGAGTCGGATACTGTTTGGATTTGGGTTTAGGTTTGAGTTTTCGACATTTTTTTAAAACATATTTTATAATATTTTAAATATTTTTTGTATTTTTTAGCAATTATATATTTTAGAATAATCAGGAATAGCTATAATTAATAAAAATAGTCAAACAATCAAAAACCTAGCAACGCCGGGTAGGGTATGGCTACTAATATGTTGAAATATTTTATATTTAAAAAATATTTTTAGACACTTTTTAAAAATATATTTTATAATATTTTAAATTATTTTTTGTATTTTTACAAAATATTTTACGAATAAATCTAAAAAAGAACAACGCTAGATATACATCGGATACAGTTAGATTTATTAAATATTAGTTAGAAGACTAAAAATTAAAGATTAGCTATGCATAATTAGGAATAGCTATAATTAATAATTGATAGGCAAATAATTAAAAACCGAGAAACGTCGTGTTGGGTAAGGCAAAAAATTTAAAATCAGGAATTGTTATAATTAATAAATAATAGATAGGAAAACAATCAAAAACCTAGCAACGCCGTGTCAGGACGGTGTGGGTTTTGGTTTTAGACATTTTTTTAAAACATATTTTATAATAATTGAAATATTAGTTGTATTTTTTAATATATTTTTTAAAATATTTTTCCACTAATTTTTTAAATATTAAAATATTTTTCTACATTTGTTTGTATGTCATCTAACATTTATTTTATTGCATATAAATAATAGTTAGGAACAAATTAAATATAAATATTTAGCAATGCAGAATTAGTAATAGCTATAATTAATAAATAATAATTGGCAAAAAATCAAAAACCGAGCAACGCCAGGTCGGGTACGGTTTGGGTTTAGGTTTGGGTTTTCGACATCTTTTTAAAACATATTTTGTAATATTCAAAATATTTATTGTATTTTTTAATATATTTTTTGAAATATTTTTCTACTAATTTTTTAATTATTAAAATATTTTTCTACATTTGTTTGTATTTCAGCTAACATTTATTTAATTGTATATATAACAATGAAGAATCAGGAACAGCTATAATTAATAAATAATAGATAGGCAAACAATCAATATCCGAGCAACGCCGGTTTGGGTACGGTTTGGGTTTAAGTTTGGGTTTTAGACATTTTTTAAAACATATTTTGTAATATTTGTTGCATTTTTTAATATATTTCCACTAATTTTTTAAATATTTTTCTATATTTTGTTTGTATTTTAGCTAACATTTATTTTATTGTATATATAGCAATGCATAATCATGAATAGGTATATAATATATCTATAATTAATAAATAATAGATAATAGGCAAATATTCAAAAACCGAGCAACGCCGGGTCGGGTACGGCTAGTTATATATATATATATATATATATCATAGATATTTGAATTAGGTAGAATTCAATTTGAGATAAATTGTGTTCACCAATAAGTTAAAAATCATTTAGTTAGTATAATATCAAAAACTATAGTTAAAATAAGTTCAAAACACTTTATTTGATATATTAGAAAATCCATGTATTTATTATTAGTTATTATTAAAAACCCGTTTCAATATATGGTAATTTTCAACCCTTCATGTTTTAAAGAGTTTACTAAAGTGTCGAAATCCCTTCATTCCAGTGGACCCATTACTAAAGGGGTATTCATAGATAACTAAAGTGTTATTTTTAACAGTATATACAATATATATATATATATTTATATATTAAAGAGTGACGTTCATAGCGTTTATAAACGTGTATATATATAAAATATATGTAACAAATTGTTTATTAATTAATCCTAACGACATAGATGAAGTTTAAATGACCACATGTTGTAATACATACATATTGTATACGAGTGCTTGATAATTAATATATTATATAAATGAACATATTTTTTTTAATATGTGTTTATTAAAAATAATTTATGTTGTATTGTACATGTATCAAAGCAATATATTTATATATTCAAATTTACTTTAATATATATAAATATATATATATAATAGTATCCATATATTATGTATAAATAATGATCATTTTATAAATAAATATCTAAATTTTCAATCGACAGTATCTTTCAAACATTATACACTCTGTAAAATAAATGATATGATATAAGCTTATAATTTGTATAATATATATAAAATGTATGTGTAGTACATATGACATAATAATGTATATGATATTTTGTACAGGGTATTTTTATAATACATAACTTATCGTTACATTGGAGGACATGATTTTAAATATAATTAAGTAATGTTAATATTAATATTTTTATTTTAAAATAAAATAATTGTTGATACAAAATTAAAACAAACCCCTCCCACCCCCCTAAAATATATAAAATAAAAATAATTACGTGTATAATTACGTTGACGTACATTTACATTGACTAGTATTGGGACATTGGAAACCCAATACAAGTCAATGTATATTTAGGATAATTAGTTGTTTACTTCTACGTATTTCTAGAACAGGTAACTCCATCTATACGTGTTATATTATATGTACGGGAATAGATCGCATTAGCCTATAAATAGGATGTAGACAACTCTAAGAATAATACTAATCAATATGATACATTACATTTCTCGTTACGAATTGATGACGTGTTTAGAACATACCATATACGTATATATATATATATATATATATATATATATTATCTAATCTCCATATGAGATATACGATACCGTATGTTTATTTTTATTTTATTTTAAAATATTTTATTGACTACAAAATCACGTGGTGGTTATGGGCGTCATGAGAAGGAAACAAAAATAAAATAAATAAAGTACAATAAAAATAAAGGAAAAGGGAGGGTAGGTTACAATGTTAATAGGTGCGTGGAGAGTTTACATTTAAATAGTGACAAGGATTTCAAACACCTAATGTCATATGGTAGAGAATTCCAGTATTTTGGAGCTACCACAGAGAAAGCAGATTCAGAGTGAGCAGAGATAGTCGAGCGTTGCACAATTTTCATCGTGTGACATTTCCTGCTAGCTCGACTAAGGGTATGCATACTGATCAAGTCAGCTAAGTACTCGGGAGATCTAAGATGTATCACCTTATGGGTGATGCATAGTAGTCTGTACCTGCAGAGATATCTAAACTTAAGCCAGCCGAGTGATCGCATTAGAGTCGATATTGATACTATTGTAGAGAACTTCAGTTTATATAGGGTGCGTATAGCACGTCGTTGTATCTTCTCAAGTTTAAGCATAAGCTTTAGGGGTAGATTGCATAGAAGTGAGCAGCAGTATATGTATATATATAATGTATACATTAGTATTTAGTATTTAATTTATATCAGCTCTTTATATATATATATATGTATATAATAATGTATGTGTGTATATATCAAATTGTAAAAATACACTATTATAATACGATATGAGTATTACTATACGAATACATACCATGTGTACTGGTGTATTCATATAGGTCATGTTATGATATTGTTATTTTGATGGAGTCCTTACCTCTCATACAGAAACCTAAATGAAGTTTTCACTTATAACCATATATGGAGTTTTTCACACATGAAAAAGTTTTGATTTGTAACCAAACGGATCTAATATTCTATCGCATGTTCGGGCATCCGTTGTTTTAATAAATGCGCTCATAATGTAGGGGAAAGTAACCTAATACGGACACTTTAACAATAAATGGTCTTAACATTTTCTGACTCAATATATTTATTTATAAATTATATATATAACAAGGATGTCCGTATTCGGTAACCGTGTCCGAATACTGACACCTGTGTTATAATACGGACAACTTAAATACCACTAGATAACCATATATTATTGATGAATCAATCAGACAAATTAAAATTACATTATTTATAATTAATTTTATGAATAATTTATTCTTATTTAATTAGTTAATCATTTATTTATTTTTATTATTTGTTTAATTAATAATATAATTTAAGTATCTAAATAATATAAATTTTAGATTTAGCTTTATCGGTGGTATTAATATTATAACGAACGCGATTTTTATGTACATCAGAATAGTTCATACGTTGCGAGATGATTGGTTATAGGGTGTCCATATTAAGACATCTAGAATGTCCGTATTATGGACTTATATTACCTCTAGATATATGCTTATAACTTAATGAATAGTTGATACAACATATAGAAATTATATATATAATTTTTAGAATGCTTATATTTTTAATAATATAGTGTTATATATTATATCGATACATTTTTATATTCTTGAGAAGGTTTAAGTTGACATTTTTTTTCATAAATTTAAAAACGTAATAAAAAAATCAGTTTATTGGATATATCAGAACTATTTTGAATAATAAAAAAATAAAAAATACCTTTTAGACTATTTATATAATTATAAATATGTTATTCATTAAAACAAAATGTGTAGGATGTATGGTTTCTGAGATAACTATAGTTATCTAACTCTATAGAGTTTCGTATTCGGACAGTGTCCGTATTCGTTTACTTTCCCCTATGTATACATATTTATATAATATAACTTATAAATATTATTTCGAGACCTATGTATTGGCCCGGACAAGAAGAACATTACCTGGTTGACGTTTAGCGATATATACAGACAGTGTATAATATACATATATATATATATATATATATATATAATGTGGAATGTATACGGTCGCTTTGTTTGTGTTATTGACGCAATACCCTACCATAGTAGATAGATATTATATACGTGAATATAGCATATAGGTTATATAGATTAAATATATATTACTCAATAGACCGTAACTAAACGATAATACAATGAGTCATATGCCCACTGAAACCCATCTGGTAAACATTCCTTGCAAGGTTTAGTGTTTAAATAAATATGCTAACCATCACACCAGCCGCTCGTTAAAGGGAACCACTACCTAAAGTAGACGCCACACTTGCGATTAATCGCGTGAATACGCGAATATTCGTTAATAATCGTGGTTTCGCGAATGCGAATATTCGAACGAATATTTACGCGGATATTCACGCAGTATGGTATCAGCATAATAGTCGTAGACGTATACACGAAGTACCTACATGTAAGGCTACATTACACTTGACAATACATCACCGGGGTCTGTAACCCGAGGCTATACATCGAAACAGTCACGTGATGGAAAGAGAGACTATTGATACGGGTATTGTTTGTTATCGCTATGACGTATACGTGTTTATCGAGAACTTAATATATTATACATACATTTGTAAATGTACGGGTATCTACGTAAGGGTAACATGTATTACCGTAATAGGGGGTACGTGGTATACCCCACTTAAGTACCCATAGTATGACATGTATTCGATTACGGGGTAATGTTATCACCGCCTCCTAAAATATTAATATACGTATATATATATATATATATATACGTATATATATCAGAGTAGATACACAAGCAAGAATAGCTTATCGAGGTATCTATGTTTAGAGTAACTTTTCGATGATAAAATACAAATATAAAATACACATATAAAATAAACATATATATATAAAACAACAATTATAATAGTTGTTATAACATTTATATATATATATATATATATATATATATATCAAATCAATTATATATCAACAATTATATATATATATATATATATATATATATATATATATATATATATATATATACACATATAAATACTATTGAGTATGTGTAGCTTCTCATCACGTGATAAAGCATCGAAGCATCCCTACTTATAAATCGTATAAATTAACGACATTACGTAAAGATGCACACGTTATCATTAATACATATAATGTATATGGAAGTGTTCTTATATAATAGTGTATAGAGCATGATCAGTTGTCTTAAACACCACGGATGTCTAAGCATGAGATCGGCTTCGAAGGGACGTGGGGGAGACATATGGTTATAAGTGACAACTTCATCTAAGTTCCTAGGCGGGTTGAAAGGACTTCACCGAAATAAAATAACAAATAATAAATATGCATATTTAAAATATAAAATTCCGAACTACTTTTTATGAAAATAAGTGTAGTGTCGTCGTAGGAGGACATGATAAGGACAAACACAACTTCCTCCATTGTTCACGATCATCAGACTTATTTAGGATTTAGCGCAAGTGGATATTATACCAGTCCGAGGTACTATCCATCCAGTTTATCTACGGACGCCGTCGGTCGGACGGCCCCTCTTTCCACTGCCTTCAACTGAACCTTGCAATATCATTTAGATATCGATCAATGTCTAGATATATACCAAAACAAAGTAGGCTACATTTCCTACGTACCTCCATGTCTAAGAGAATCTCAATGTTTTCTATTTTCCTTCTTATTTCGGTATATAAGCAGATTTTAGTGTTCCTTTGTTTGTATGTGATATTCAAGAGTCTTCTATGTGCTGTATTCGAATGCACGTATCTTCTTTTTAGACTCTTCCATCAAGGTCAAGGATTCAAAGTCATATAGTAAAATGGGTAATACTAGAGATGCTTAGAGATTGTACTTGAGATTGAATTCAATTTCTCTAACTTTCCAAATATTCTCCAATCGCTACTTTTTTTGGTAAGCATTGCGCCAAGATATTTAAAGGTTTTAACATTCTCGAGCTACACTCCATATACGGTGATATTTGATCCACATCCATCACAGTTTATGAGTATATTATTGTTCTCGTGACTTATTTACATATCATTTGATGCAGCAATTTTTTCAAAAAACTTTGTTAGCGCTTGTAATTCATTTTCAGATAAGCTAGTAAAATCAATATAATCAGCGAATCGTAGATGTAAATTGATCTTCCTCCTATTGATATCGTTGACTGTTGATTTTCTAGAGTGCACTGCATTATTATCTCTAGAAATATATGTAATAATAATTAAGATAATATGCAACCCTGTCTTACACCTGCAATCGTTGGAAAGGGAAAACCAATTTTATTGTTCAATAAAATAAAGCTTGTTGAAGAATTGTATAATGATGTTATGATATTGATCGGTTTGATGTGTATACCCATTTTCGTCAAGGCATTCCATTTATCATCATGCCATACTTTATCAAAATATTTGTGAAATTCGATGAAATTATGATAGAGTTTCTTTTATTGATCAATGTGTTTCTCCAGTCTATTAACTACTTAAATTATACACTGTATACAGTTTATAATTTATCGATGGTGCTTCTATATATATATATTAAAATTTTAAATTAAATCAGCAATCGACGGTAAATTCACTTAGCATGTATGCCTAAAATTAAATATTAGCCTATATAACGTATGTTAATAATATACTAATATACTCCTAGTACATTATACACATATACATAAGAATATACATATACATTATATATATATATACATTTATATATACGTATAGGCATATACGTGTACACATATGTCCGTGCGTATACAAATATTAAAACGCTAATGATATGGCATACCTATAGGTATATATATATATATATATATATATATATGTATCGCTCATGTAGCCGAGTATTGTACGTTAAACACACAACAGTTACATGCGCATACAAGATCATATAAGATTATAGAACATGATTATAGCCGGAATAGTTGTGGCAGTGGCGATGGCGATGACGATGACGCAACATTTAGGGGAGGCGAGAGATTTAGAGTCGCGGCCGGCGCCACACGTTAAAGTGGGCGTGGTTTAGGTATATAATCAGTACGAGATGTGCACCCTCTAGCGGTCACTCGTAGACACCCACGTCGCAAGTAAGTACGTCTTAGCTAGTCGTCTGCGCATGTCTGTATGTATGTATGTATAATATATATATATATATATATATATATATATATATATAATAATAATAATAATACATATTTATTAGAAGTTTTAAATTGTACATTTTTTTTCGTATGAAATATATAATTATTTATGTTATTATTTCCTCTGAAGGGCTTCAGATTAATATCAATATATTTTGTATGCTGTCGCCCGACAATATATATATATATACGTATAGTATATATATATATATATATATATATATATACACGGGGGGGGGGGGGGTACCGTTATGTTCGTGTATTCGTATTATAATATATATATATATATATATATATATATATATATATAATTCAATTAATTTAATTATTATAAAATAGCTATATCTATATAGCTATTTTTATAATAATATACATATATTTATTAATATTTTTACATTTTTTACATTGATTTTAAGAATTATATCTATTAATATTTTGAAGTTTATTTATATATATATGTATTAATATATATATATATATATATATATATATATATATATATATATATATATATATATATTTATATATATATATATATATTTATATATAATTCAGAATTTGGTATAAGAATCCGGATAGATATTAAAGCAAATCTTATGATCATTCGTTGAAAAAACAAATTATGAGTATAGTAATAAAAATAACTTAACTATGGAGATCTTGTAATCTTGTATTTAAGTTTTAATGGAAAAATATAAGTATAATACAACTTTAAAACACAAAATTAAACAAAATAATTTTATAAATAAATTTAAAATTTGTAACAAAAACTAGGGATGGGTAATATAATAAACTGTTCAAGTCTGAAACAACATAAGATGAACATGACCCAATAAACAATACAACACAATCATAACTACACTTGCCACAATATATATATATATATATATTATTGTTTTTATTGTTATTGTTATTATATTTGGTGGAGTCCTTTCATCCAATTCAGGAACTTAGATGAAGTTTTCACTTATAACCATATATGGCTCTAATTTCCCTTCGAAGCCGCTCTCATGTTAAGGCATCCATGGTTTTAACGATAGCCTATCATTTATGTATTCACAATTATATAATATCACTTCTTAATATTATTTTAAGACTTATTTGAATGGTCCATACGAGGCATGGACCCGTTTCCTACTGCTTGTGTGTCCGGACCATTAAATTAGGTCTTCAAATAATATTTAGAAGTGATCTTATATACTTGTGTAAATATAAATGATCGTCTCTCGTTAAAATCATGGATGCCTTAAAATGAGAGCTGCTTCGAATGGACATTAGAGACATGTGGTTATAAGCGATAGCTTTAAATAAGTCGAATTGTAGATTTTATTTATAAATAGTTACGAATGATATTTATAGTATGTAAATAATAATTAGCTGATTTACATATACATGATGCATGATCTGACTTCGATAAATTACATGAAACAAATATTCTAGGAATTTAATTTTAGATGAGGGAGTAAATAAAAGACGGGAGAATATCAGGAAAAAAATTAGAAAGAGAAATATTTAATAGCATAGTTTTACTAATATTTATAAGTACATTATTATTTAAGAGCCATTTACGAATAGTATTTGCACAAAATAATAATGTATCGTTATAACAAGATTAAGCTGAATATCATCAGGGCATATGCTATTTCACAGTTGGTGTTTGTTTTATTTTATATTTCAAACAATTTTACGAGAAATATAAATAGTAAAAAGAAGAGGACTGAATGTGAATATATTATTATATATATAATTATATATATATATATATATATTAAGTGATAAAACGATATATTAGGATATATTGATTGATTGAAAGTTTATTTAAACACTTAAATAAATCATAAATTATTTCTCAGAAGTATATGTATAGAATACAAATAATAAATTAGGTAAAACAATAAATACCATTAATAAAATAAAATAAATAGAATAAACTGTACGGAAATTAATAAATAAAATAATAATGACAAACAATATTAGTATTACAGGTTGCCACCTGATATCAATTGTTGTATATATTTCATGAATGTTTTATGCGATTATAATCGTAAATATAATTTAATATAATTATATTAGGCTAAATAAAAAGAGACATATATGTATACTACTATATCGTTATAGAATGAGCTAGAGATAGTAATACATAAAGATAGGTGAACACAAACATTAAGTTATTACACCAGTAATCGATTTAGGGTAAGGGTAATTAGCTCGATAAGCGCTGCTTCTATAATTACCCCGCGGGGTAAACACCAACATCTGTAACCGCGTGTCCGACTTACCGAGAGTTGACTGTATTACGTTATTCCCCGGGTACATTCACTCGTACGTTAGATGCTCCGTATCAAACCACGAGTGGATTACCAGGCTGTGATTGTAATATTATGGACAATTGAACGGATGTTCAGATAGACAGTCTAACGTTGTATCTATAGATATACGTATACGCAATGTATCGACTGGCTTTCCATGTGTCCACTCGACCAACTGTTCCGCTCCAGTGAGCACACCCTTATAAGTAGGGGCGTTGCTATACTAAATATAACATATATATTATTGAACGTGTATATTATTTTAAAAATAGAATAATGATGATTTAAAATTAACAAAGAAACAAATTAATGAAATGAATAAATAATCCGATTTCGTATCAACCAAATATAGAACCTACATTAGACCGGTTCGTACTTTTTTTTCGTAATTTTATAAACCTTCACATCTATGACAATTATGTATGCTATGATGAATAAGTGTTTAAAATTGTAGACCTATATCTTAAATAGTTGTAGGTCACGAGACCTTTTTTATTTTAACATTGAATACATATAAAATGTAACATGGGGGAGATATAGAAATAAGTTTTCGTCGTACATCGTGTTAAGTCGGTTAGGTTCGGTGACGTCATAGTTGAATACGATACCCCTCCGTAGAGCTATTGTGTGCGACGGGCTTTAATTAGAAGCCATTGATTAGGTCACGTCGATAGATAATTCGATCACCGAGATAGCCCGCATAGTAAGTTCTTTAATGCGCGTACACTGCCGTACAGTGTAAGCCGTATACGGTGTACGTTATAATTCAATTGTTTATGTGTTGTGTCAAAATTAACATACTAAATAACCGTTACCTAACTACATATATATATATATATATATATATATGTGTGTGTGTATATGTATATACATATATATATATAGCAACATAAATATTCATGGGAATATGTATAATATTATCAATATTTAAAGAATAAATATGTATTTAGGTTAATTATATTTATAGGTTTTACATTATATATTTATCCCAAAAATATTGTTTTATCGAAATGTTATTGTTATTTTTATTTTATTTGGTGGAGTTATTTCATCCCATACAGGAATTTTGATGAAGTTTTCACTTATAATCATATGGCTCTAATGTCCCTTCGAAGCCGCTCTCATATTAAGGCATTCATGGTGTTAACGAGAGCCGATCATTTATTTATACACAATAAGATAACTTCTAAATATTATTTTATGACCTATTTTAATAATTCGGACAAGGCTCGGACCCGTGTCCTACTACTTGTGTGTTTGATGCATCAGACAACTTACATATTACAAGCTCATTAGTATATGTTTATAGGATGAAATAGAATATATAATTAAGAGGTGTTTATTATTATATTTAAATTGAATTTATGAGATTTATACAAATAGAATTAACAAATATATGTATTATATTATATTAGATTACATATGTGTTATAAAATATATAATATTATAAATAGTATGATATTATAGGGGCGTTGTTTCATTCACGTTTTTAGGAAAATTCTATTAATATACATTTGATAGATATGTAATATATTCATTACAATTATGTTAAATATATGTGTCTATGATTAATATAGCTTCAAAAATACGTATTATAAGTTATAATATAAGGTTATAATTTATAATCCTTATAAAATAAAACCGAACAAAATAATATCAAATAAGTTAACTTGTATTGTTCATAATTATTATTATCATATCACCTATATTGTGAATAGTACATATACAATATAATACATTATACTTTATACTTTATAGATATAAATAATAACATATACTCATAGGCGATAACCAATTTTAATAAATATAATACTAATATTAGTATCATATCATATATATATAAATATATGTATTTACATATATTATATGCTACTAATAATAATATTTGTATAATTATATAGATAATTATTAGTACATACTATAGTACATATATGTACTACATAGTGTGTGTTTATAAAAATGATGCTTCTTAATATTACATTAATAGAGATATTTCATCGCGAGATTAATATACTGACTAAATATAGTTATACAATAGTGATATATTATTGATTTATTATAATAATCAATAGTTATTGGTTAGTTATTAATTTATATTTTATCCGCAAAACAAAACTGTACAGATGTTCAGACACATTGATATATATGCATGCAACTGTACGGCCTGCATACTACTTTTAGAACGCAGACTTGATTCTCAATATCGCCATTTATTTACACGAATCGCATACTTGTTTGCCTTTATATTTAAATATTGCATATTATTTTTTAATATAGATTACCGGACATTTAAAATGGTCATTAGCGTTTAAACTGCGGCTTTTTAATTAAAAAAGCATGGTTAATTAGCATCACATTAAGAAATACATCACCTAATAAATAAATGTATATAAACTTTACGGTAACTGTAAAATGTTTTAATTTCTTTAATTTTTTAATATCGTATTATTCTTTGTTTATTTCTATGTAGTATGTTATCGTTAGCAAATAGTTATACTTTATACTTTCGATAATATATTTCGACTATGTATTTGCCTAAATAAAATATCAAACAATCGATAATATAATTTATTATCTAAATATAATTATTAAATAACAACGTCATACGAGTGCGTTTAGTTCGTGACTCATCGTGACTCATCGGGTGCGTCATCAGTGATGAATCATCACACCAGCTCGATTCCGTGTAATCTTACTACCGACTTAACAGTTCTTAGGTGTTACGTACTCAGTAATCCCGAAACGAGTGACGTCACTTCCGTAGACCCGTATACGCATGCGCTCCGTAGTAGTAGTAGCCTGTATACAACCGATGTGTTGAACTATACGCGGAACCGAGGGCGGTTGATTTCCGTAGATGTGAACATAACACGCACGGGCGTTCATTAATTATTAACCGTGTTTACAGTTAAAAATAGTGATATTAGTCACGTGGTTAGGCTATCATTAGGCTACGGGGGTTAGTCTAGAGCGTGTGGCTAACTCCCACGGGGATTGTGGGCGTGGCCGGGTTAATCGATATCTCGGAATACTACTAGGGGGCGCTACTTTTCCCGAAATAGATTTATCTTTATCTTTAAGTTTTATTCGTCGTTAAATATTGAAAAGTTTTCTTGTTACTCTTAAATAAATAATCAATCGTGTTCATATATATATATATATATATATTTATACTTTACTATGTAAATAGATCATTGAACCCCATCATTCTCATTATAATCGCTCTTCCGGATTACTATGTATTAAGAGCTAAAGTAACTTAAATGATGTCATAGAACCTGTTGAAGATAGTACGATACACATACCAAATTACATTGAGGCATCACAGTAATATCACAAATAATATGTATCGTCATTGTTTATTATACTCTTTATATTTATTAATTTGTGTATTATTCTCTCATTTCTAAGTGCGGGTTGGTATATCGATAAATTCAATAGAACTTCTATTCCGTGCATGTATTTTTATAAAATGTTACATATAATATGTTACATTAGCCAGAATAAATTGGCCCTATTTTAGAATAATTTTAAAAGTGTATTCACTAGTGATGTAAATGATGTTCAAATATAAAGTATCGATATAGTCTCAGTCTCGGTTACCTAAAGCATCTATGCAGTCTCAGTCTCAGTTACCTAAATCATCCATGCAGTCTCAGTCTCAGTTACCTAAATCATATATGCAGTCTCATTCTCGTTAACCAAAAGCATCTATGCAGTCTCATTCTCAGTTACCTAAAGCATCAATACAGTCTCATTCTCGGTTACCTAAAGCATCCATGCAGTCTCAGTCTTAGTTACCTAAATATTCGATACAGTCTCAGTCGCAATACCTAAAGCATCGATGCAGGCTCAATTTCAAAAGCATCGTTTAAGTCTAAGAATGGGTTACCTAAACCGTCGATGCAGTCTCAGACTCTATAACATACATTTCTATTAACACATGCTTATTAAAGGCATCATTTAAGTGTTAGTCTCAGTTTTCATAAGATCAATATAGTTTCCTTGTCAGTTACTAGAATCATTGTTTTGTAAATAAAACGAAAATAATGTCATTAAAATAAATAATACACTATACAAACTATCATATAAGGAAAACAATCACGTCGATAAGATTCTTAATATGTTCATAAACGCAAAAGTCAAATCAGCTAACTATCACTTACTTATCAGTTAATGCCATTAAATAAAATAATGCGATCGTCAATGTGCGTATAATATAAATTACTACCAAGACCAATAGATACGATCAGTATAACTGAACTGATACTACAACAACACCTACTACTAGTAGGCTACTACCAATTAATGTCCGCATTGTTTATAAATTACCTAACTACATATCTTGCATATCATCATATGACACCGACATACCTCGCGAAATTAATAAAACCATATTCAAGTCTTAGAGTACAGAGACCACATAATTTACATACAATTTAAATCAACACAAAAAAGCATCATTTCGGCTCAATTATATTTTGTAAGAGTCTCGGCTCGGCTCGGGCTCGTTTGGTTAGAGTATTGGCTCGGCTCGGCTCGAGATCGTTTTTTGTTACCGAAAATGAAAGTCTCAGCTCGGCATCAAATACAAAAATTCTCGGCTCGGCATCAAAAGCTCGGCATCATTTACATCACTAGTATACACTATAGTGTAATAAGTGATACTCCGCAACGGTAACATCACTCACGTTATGTAATAAAACATATCAGATGTATGCGCATAATCCCTAGTTCTGTTTTTCGAAATAATTTCCGCTGTAGCTCAGACTAAATATCCAGCATTATCACGTGATTGGCGTACCGTATATATTCATATATATATATATATATATAGATATATATTGTTGTTATTATTTTTAATTGGTGGGGTTCTTTCATCCCATCCAGGAACTTAGATGAAGTTTTCACTTATAACCATATATGGCTCTAATGTCCCTTCGAATCCGCTATCTTATATAAGGCGTATCTATATGCGCAGGTAGGTGTATATAATAGTTATAACGTTAATAATATGCGAATGTGTTTACATGTACGACATATACGTGTATGCAATGTATACATTATACGTGTAAGAATGGACTGTTTTACATTTAATTATAGATATAATTAAAATATCGATATTAATTTAACATCTATATAATATTCACCTATGTAAAATGTTGTGGATGACTATATGTCTGCGTGGTCTTGAAATCTCTGTGAATATTTGCATTGGACGAATAGCGAAATCGACGTGAACGTGTCAACAATTATAAAATCACATGAAGATGTTGATGATGATGATGAATATGATGATGCTGATGATGATGATGATAGTGCTATAGGGTTTATTAAGCACTGCAAAAGGGTTATGTAGGCCCCTTCGCTCGTGCCGGAAGATAATAATAATACTACGAAACAATTAGATGATAATAATAGATTAAAGATAACGCCAGACAAAGATAATGAGTTAGGTGATGTAACGATTAGATGTAGACAGAAACCTGAAGTAAGATGTATAAATATGTTGCGGGATCTAATAGAATAACTTCTAGGAGGGTAACGACCGTAGTGTATAAACTCTTTAACATGGATCGTATACTACGAACGTTCGGTTATAAGTATGCAAGTATTAGTTGTATCCAAACATATATCTTGTATATTTCTTCTTGTATACATACTTTTATAACGTGAACACTTTGTGTATACACAGCATATATATATATATATATATATATATATTCTTGATATATTGTATACAATTGTCAAGTCGATGTCGTCACAAAGTGTCGTCACGTTATGCAATGTAGCCGACCCAACATCGTCGCGTGCTCTTGTATGTATCTTTAAGCATCCTGCAATAAGTGCTTTGGTTATTACGTAATATATACAAGCTATAGCGATCGCCGGCGTAACGTTAATGTCCGATGACCTACTTACAGTACGCGCGTGTATATACATTAATAAGTAGCGATAATGACATATATATGTTTGTATGCACATATACGTGTTCATATATGATATATTATATATATATATATATATATATATATATATATATATATATGTGTGTGTGTGTGTGCGTTTATGTATACTACACACTGTACATACATCTCACACGTATAGATGTATGTATACGTGTGTGTGTACGTGTGTGTGTACGTGTGTGTGTGTATGTGTGTAGGCGCGTAATTCTTTATTAATTATGAGAGGGTGGATTTCCTGAGCTGGACGTGTTAGGAATATATTATGTGGGTGTATAATCAAGGACCGGCTAGTACGTGTTGGTATGTGTATATATATTCATATATATATATATATATATATATATATATATATATATATATATATAGTCATATATAGTTAACTCTAGATATCTTAGAATCCAAATGACATAATAAATGAATCTAATACATCGAATTATTCTCACATATATTTACATAGGACGAACGTAACATATTACCTACAACATTGTGAGTTAGCGATGTTGCCGATATATAGGGAGTCTGGGTAACTTTGAATATATATATATATATATATATATATATATATATGTGTGTGTGTGTGTGAGTGGATTCACACCTGATGTGCTACGCATGTCTGATATAGGAGGATTCTGCAAATACATGCAATGCAATCACAATACAATACAAATAGTAACATATTTTTCTTGCGATTTGATTTATCATTTATTAATTTATTGATAAACACAAGAAATAAACAAGAACTGCCTGGAGTCGAACTCGGGACCTCTGGTTTACTAGCTGTTGGTGGTCCCATTGATCCATAGACCCCAGATACAAATATATATAGTATATATATATATATATATTAATACTAGTTTATAATACTATATTTACCTTATCATAATGATAGTATATATATTATAATATATCTCGCTTATTTATATATATATATTTATATTTAATATGTATATTACATATAAATAAGTATTGCTTATTTATAATTTATATATCAACATATAAATATCGTTGATTATTAATTCTCTATTGTAAACATGTAATACCACCGATTGACGACACGCCCAGTTAGGGTATCACGTGAATGTAGGTGATCATGTGACCGTGGTTTATATTACCACGTGCGTGAATAAGGAAGACACGTGGTATTGAGAGAGAGAGAGTACTCGTATGAGCCATAATGTGTGCGCGTGTGTGTGCGTGTAGTGATGGGTATATATGCATGTGTGCGCTTGATGATATACACGAGTTCGTTTATGAATCCACACACATATATATATATATATATATATATATATATATATATATTTGATTATATGGTATAACATATAAGGAATAGACGACGTCCATTGGACGTATTACCCTGGTAGATTATCTGAATTATTATTATGTATTTGTTAAGTTAACTTTTTTGATAAAATCATTTTCGACAACAAGGAGGCAAACAAAAATGGTAAAAATAAATAAATAGTAAAGTAATAATAAATATCAAAATAAATAGTGCCATTGAGACAACATATTTAATAATGAGTATATGTATTTTTTTATATATTTAGATATAAGCTAAAAATATATATAAAAGTAAAGTCAGTTGAATTGTATTAATACATTTCTACATAGTTAAACTCGAGTCTCTCTAAAGAAACACTCCCTAGTATATCTCATACAGGTATGCATTCATTCACCTGTCGTTTGACCACATTACTGTACACATATAGATAGATACATACATAATACCTATCTATATATATATATATATATATATATATATATATATATTTCTTGTATTGAGTGTTGACACACAACATGACACGAAACAATAATATAATAATAAGTAATAAATGAAAATAATGAATGATGGTTTACGCATGCCGTCGGATACAAAGTCGTATTAGTCATAGTCGTATTAGTCATAGTCGTATTAGTCATAGTTGTACTATAGTCGTATATGCCTACCCCGATCGTGCCGTAACCATTCGGTCACTGTGGGTTATGTAACTGTTCCGTACCGATACTTAATTCCACACTCTTTCATATTTACGAGTAGAAACAAATCTAATGCCATACCCAACAGCCGATATATATATGTATACACGCGTACATTATTATACAACCATACGTATATATATATATATATATATATATATATATATGATTATCACATACATTATCATATATGATGATCGCCTCGTGAATACACACGAAGTGACTGCATTAGGTACATGTGTACGCTTTATTATTTAAATAAGAAGTACCGATTATGTAGACATTCTACGTATACACACGACACGCGTAGAATAGCTAGAAATGAATTACACGCCGCTCCGAAGTACCGGAACAGTCTTCCCGACGAATTACCGACCATATCACATTTTATTACTTTTAAATGTCGCATATATTCACATATGTTATCATTATAATTTCTTCTTTTTAAATTGATCATTATTCTTGTATTTATTATTTGATTGTTTTATTATTTCAACTTGACGCATATAAACGTCTATCGTTTTCATTGAGTCAATGACACACATCACTCAATTGACTCGCATCGATAAATAGCAGTAATATTAGTGTAAAGGTTTATTAATAAACCTTTATATTGTTATTACCTCTAGTGATCGATGCGAGTGGTGTTGGCGATGATGTTCTCGCGTTAAAAACGTTGTTACAAACGCCGTCGTAACTTAATCATCTTCGTTTATGCGTTTATTTTAAATGCCTACAATCGTTGGGTATTATTCGTTTTGTTTCTCACTCATTCCATACTGATATAATATATATATATATATATATATATATATATATATATATATATATATATATATATGAATGAATGAATGAACGAATGAATGTTTATTTAGACAAAAAAATAACCTTAAACGTTCTCTATTGTGTTAAAATAAAAAAATATATAAAAATAACATAATACACACAAAAAGATAATTCAGTTGACAATAATAAAATTAATTGTTACGAATTAATAACAATACATTCTATTTAAAATAGGAATAATGTACATATATATATGTGTATTATAGTATACTCTAATATATCTGTACTAATGGCAGTGATATAATTAGCGATATAGCGGTGACGAAGGTAGAACCGGTAATGAGTCACGATTAGGAAGCCGTCCGTCAACACACACACACGCATGTACCGCGTGTGTGTGTACTGTGTGTGCGTGCGTACATGCATACGTGTGTGCGTGTGTACGAATGATGTTAATCACAAGTGATCGCGGTCTTGATCGTTACGGAAGCCGATTAGCCAATAAGCGGCCGGTAATAGTAGGTCGGCTTACGTAATACTATTGTCGAGAGAATTCATACACACATACATTGTGTTCCGTATAGCCGTATATGTGTACGTATATATATATATATATATATATGGTGATATTTCTATATATATTTTGTTACTTACAAAAATTAATTATATAATATTTATTATTCCATCTATTTATTTGTATTATATATATTCATTTATTTATCGTTCGTTTTAATATAATTGTTCTATACGCATTCGAGAATAGCTCGTTAGCCATTATAATATTGTGTTTAATAAATCATCATCATCATCATCATCATATACTTAATATGTGTGTTACGTTATATACGACGATGTCTACTTTGATGACGCCTCCATTGTTACCACTATAATACCACGCTTACTGATACTTATTTTTATTAAATAGAGTGTGTATTTATACACGGTATACTGTGTAAGGTATACCGTCCCTCTCCATATGCCCACGTGTCAATATAACGCTCCTATCGTATCCGCATTTAGGTCGCCACACATGTAGGGGCGCTGGAACGATGGTGTGTATGTAGGGGGGACCAACCAATCAAAATAAATGTTGTGGTAAAAGTGGGGGGGGGGACCAATACATAGGAGGTCCCCTGTATTTTAAAGTGGGGTGGACATTTCCCCCCTCGTCTCCCCCCTGTTGCAGCGCCCCTACACACATGTATACGTAGTAATGTATATATTACAATAATTGCTGTATTATAGTTAACTTCATTAATTAAGTTAACTATAATTATATAAATATAATTACATATTCTTTAAATATAGTAACACTATTCGTTACGTATAATATCAATAGAATTAATAAAGTATGAATATAGTATTGCTATAGTATTAATAATAGTATTTGAAAGTAAAGGTTTCTTACTATTCTTAATGTGATTTGTTAAACGTGTTATTTAAACATTTCGCTTTTATTAAATGACGTAATTCGTGATAAATATAAATTATCCATATATGGTTCTCGAGTACGCTAAATGTAATCAGCGTCTAATAATACATATATATATAATGCTAAGAATAGCATTCTATTATGTTTGTTATAACGGTTATAACTGTACTATATTATGATCGATACTTAATAGTATAAGGTAATTAAACTGGACATTGTGAAATGTTATTACTTATAGTTATGATGAATAGTCGATTCAATAGTATTACCTAATACCATTATAATAATCAATTTATTTATGACATTTAAATATCTCGAGTGCAACTACTACATGTAGTCAAATATTAGATGGAGTTAAATGTGTAGCATAGAATAGAATAGAAATTATTTATTTGAATTATATGAGTTATATTTTCTTTAAGATTAATTTTAAAACATTTTTATTTATAACAAAATGTTTAAAAATAATAAGGTTCTTTTTGGGTTTCCTAGTCATTATATATATATATATATATATATATATAATAATCCGACATTATATTTACATGCATTACAATATATTAATAGCGATTATTTGTATTAGATTAATACAGAATAATTACAAACATTATTATAACAAATGACAAATTACTATATGCAAATAGCTAACGTGTCGCGTGTATCTATAGATCACATTAGACTGGTGTATCGGTAATATAGTACAATGGGAAATAGGGAATCTTATTCAATCGTCCATATTGGTTTTCATATCATATAATATAAGTCCTATATATCTATATATATTTTTGTATTCTTTACATAATTTATTACTTGACTTATTGATACATATTTTTATTTTGTACACCCTAATTATGTATATTTACATTTGTCATGAGAATCTAACTTATCTAGAATATGATGATTGGGGAAGTTCTCGCAAAAAAACAAATAAATTTATTTATTAACTTCTCCATTATTTAATGCTTTACAACATGAAATAATAAATCTGATTTATTTATATATATATATATATATATTAATTCCGCACGAGTGATATAGGTAAATACCTGGCCCTATTTTAGTGCATAATACACCTATAGGGTGTGTTATATGTCATCATCATCTTCATCATTAATTAATAAGATATGAACTTCCATATGCATATGTTCTATGCTATGTAAGGTATTACGTAATATACGTGACCCCGTGACCCGTACTAACACATATGTTACGCATATAACAGTTTTCTATTGAGAAAAATAATGATATGTAAGTATTCTCTTAAAAAAAAGCACAACAAAAACTTGATCTATAATTCTCAGATTAATTAGTATACAAATAAAAAATATTTAATAATTGTAATAAATATTACTTAATGATTTAAGTTTTGAAAAGTATTCGTTTTTGTATCTTTTACACGTAAACGAAAAACCCGTACCCAAGTATTACAGATTCAGTTATATACGAACAACAATCAGTTGCATACTCTCGCACGATAACCTAAATATCATGAGTTAACCTATAGTTTTATGTATACATGACATTGCGATTATAAAAGCAATATCACAGTATGCGTGATATATCGGATTGCTAGTATGAAGTAATAGTATTTTTTAGAAAATATTGAACTGCCCTCGGTTTAATATATATATATATATATATATATATCTTACCTTACCTGATGTAGCTTGTTCGGCAGTCCATTACACATATTTTCTCCTTCTCTATCACTCATCACTTTTGAAAGTTCGCTGAAGGTGCATCCAGTATCTTCGATCAGTTGACCAATGAACGTGTTGCTGGTCGTCCTCGGGGTCGTTGACCATGAAGCGGTTGCCAGACAAGTACATCGCTTACTAGTTCACTTTTACTTCTCCAGCAATGTCCAATGAATCACAATCTTTGTTTTCGTATAGGAGATACTGTCACTTTGGGGATTCTATCATATAGTACTTTATTAGTAATATTTACCATCCATGATGTATTCAACGAAACTCTGAGTATATATACCCATATATGCTCCATCCACTTTGTTTTCCCTCTAGAGTTGATGTTAGTATACATGCAATAGAACCGTATATAATTATGGATTATATTGCCTATTTGAAAAAGTTTCGTTTTGGATTTCCAGATAATGTTTAAATAGTATAATTATACTGTTTCGTGCTGACCTGGATTGGGCTATTCTGATTTTTATATTATTTTCTGTTGATACAATATAGCTGCCGATCTATTTGAAAGTAGTAACATGTTGTATACAGTGACCGTTCCTGCTCATTGTGTGTATATCGCTATTCAGATTATAGCTCATATATTCAGTCTATTCAGTCTTATTCGTATTGTATACATATTTTTTATCTCTGTAGCCTTACTTTGGTCTTTAGTTTTCTTTGATTTTTATAGTTTAACTTATTTATTATTTTAGTATCTTTTTACATTTTTAAATATTTTATTATATATTTTATTATATTTTATTATTATTTTATTGTTATATACATGATGATTTCTTGGTATTGAGATATATATTTAATTTTATTGTATTGCTTGTTTTATGAGACAGAACACGAATGAACAATATAGAATTGTAAAATATTTATTTATATTTATTCATTTTGTATTAATTCTCTCATTACCAAGAGCAGGTTGGTATATCTATAAGTTCAATAGAACTTCTATACCATACCTGGGTTTTTGATCTCGGTCATCAACTGAATCTGATATTATATTATTATTATATTATATTATTCACTTTGAGACCTTTATATCATCTGCTATTTCCTCAATTTGGTGTTGCAATGTTATCGCATATTTCAATGTATCAGTTGTAACAGCTATATCATCTGTCAAATCAGCATATAAGCAATGTATGTTATGTATGTAGCAGGATAGAGTCTGCTTATTTTTTGATTCGGTATATATGTGTATATATCAGTGTATATATATATATGTATATGTCTTTAATATAAATACCAGATACTGTCATATAAAATAATAATAGATCCCTGACTAATATCCTATAGGATTAGCTACACTCATTTATTATTAATAGTAATAATAGTATTCCAGCACAATATATATATATATATATGTTTGTGTATATGTTTGATCTATAGATAATTACGCATAACACATGTATTACGCTGCAGTGTATATGCTCACATCAACAACTTCATTGCAACCATCCATATATGTTCATATTATAAGACAATTATACATGATGTATATCTAGTATATTTAAAATAACATAGAATACGTATTAGTATCACTAGTGTGAATAAAACATCATATAGTGTCAGTATTCAACGTAAATAGAGAGATACCGTTATATAATCTACTAAATACTAAAGTAGGTGTATATTATTTGTTAATTTAAAATAGCATAACAAGAGTTATAACGCTATCATATATATATATGGCTATAGCTAGATGGTTAAATAAGTATTGATTATATAATGAATATCAAAATAGATATGTTATTTATAAACTATATATATATATATATATATATATATATATATTCTCATAGTATAGATATTTACCGCTTTACAGTAATCAGGCCATGGATATCTGCAAGATTCTGGTGTTGGTGTACGGTCTGGTCATGTTGACCAATGGCTATCGATACTCTAACTGGAACGAACTACTGGACAACTCACGTTGGTGCAGAATTCGTTGTCACTCATACATTCATTAATTTAACATTGATACATCCGAGGCGGAACTTGCGTATTAGCGTATAATAATCGCGGCTTTTATATATAAATAATGTTAGATTTTTGCGAATATTCGCAAATGTGGTCTATATATATAAATATGTAAATATGTGCTAATATATATATATATATATATATGTATATATGTACATATATAATATATATTATATATGATAATATGTATAAGTTTTAAATACATAATAACTTTATTAAATTGTATGCAATGTTTTTTTTCATTTAAATTAAATTACATCGCAGACGATAATTTTTATTAAAAAAATCATTACAACAATTATTAAAAATAATAACATTATTAAACATAATTAATCATTTAATTATATGTATATATATATATATATATATACTATTATAAAATAAAAGTATTCAATCAATCATTGATAAATATACTCAATTCCCATTAATGCTTCACTATTGAACGCCAATAATTAAAATAATATTTCTACCGTCTTTATAATAAATTCCCGACTCACATTAGAAGTAGGTTCTTGAATTAGTTACCAATTATAATGTCAATTCTCGCATTCTCAGTGCAGCCATCACTACCCGGAGTGGGGTCGAAAAGAAGCGGGGGTAATCCTTGCGCGCGGGCGAACTGTCGTAGCTCTCGACTGTTCAGCATATGGTTGAGGGGTCGTCAAAGACCCAAGCCTCAAGTGTAACGCGCACCGAGATCATCGTCGTCGTCGTCTTCGTCTGCGTCTTATAGGTTATAACCAAGATGGCGGCCGCCGCAGCCGACGTAAACAACGCGTCTACTGTCGGTGTAATGTGGGCGTGGTTTTATCAATTCGTATTCAGCAGACGACGATTATAATACATTACCATCACGATAATACACGTTATATACATTAGATATGTTTGTCCACTATTGTCGTATGATTATAACTATAGGTAATCAGATAATTCTGGATTCTGGTAATAGTAATAATAATAGAATATATTTTATAAATATATATATGTTGGTGTAATATATTTTAAATTATACATAGTTGGGGAACTGAATATGTAACACGTAATATTTTGTACGTTTTAGCCAACGCGCACGTATTTACTATTCGCACTAACTTTAAAGACACACACACGTCTAACGAAGCATTATCTCATTAACAGATCCACGTAACCCGACCCCGCGTGTAATCTAATTGTGCACGTGACTATGACCTCACCACTGCTGACCTCTACCACCGACCTCTACTACTACTACTACTGCTGCCCACTACCGGGAGAATATATTCTCGCGAGCCATCGCGCGCGCGGAGTAATAAATATCCCGTTACACGCGTGAGACGGCTACAGGTCGAGGTCGTAGGTCATAACCTCTCGTAGAGGGCGACACCAGACATCGTCGACGTTTACAGTACCTCCTCCTCCTCCTGCTCCTCCCCATCCTGCTCCGCCGTGGTAACCGAGTTATTTTGCTACTTGCTTATTTATTTATTCGCTCTGTCGGAGTCGACCTAACCATATATATATATATATATATATATATATATATATATATATATACATATATATTTATATGTTATCATTATCTTAACTTTATAAAGAAATACTTATATTTCCTAATAAATTCATTTAACCATAATATTAATTATTTATTTATAAATATATATATATATATATATATATATATATATAAATATATATATTTCATATAACTTATATTTTTATTAATGATTTTATTTATATATTATTCAAACTTGTTATTTATATACATTTATCTCGTGATATTTTGAGTATTCGTAATACTGTTGCAGTGATTCAGTTCTTCAATTATTGGCTAGATCGGTAATACATTTAAAATAGCTATATAAAACTTAAATTTTAGATATATATTTAAGATAGATGATTATAATTTAAGTAATACGATATATTTGTAAACACTTGTGTACATGTATTTTTGCACTCTGCCTATAGGTATACAGTATACTGTAAAATTATCATAATAATATTAAATTTCTAATAATTATTTACTGATAATATATATTACAAAGAAGTTCTTTTATTTCCTAATTTATTCATATATTAATACGTAGTAATAGCTCAATTTATAATTCGGGTTAAGATTTATGTCTATAATTTGAAAATAACGAGCAAGTTTAATTCAATATCATATTTGATAGACTTTACAGGGTAACGAACGCATATATATTGTAATCGCATTATTTTTATAATTAATATTTCGGGTTTATACTTTTGTGTGTTATTTAATGAATTGTTAACTATAGTCATAGATTTATAGTCTATAAGTGAAATACAAATATATGAATATATGACTATATATACTATATATATAGTATACTATATATACTACTAGTATACTAAGTATACGTATACGCAGTTCAGTGCATGTGTATGACTCTTTTTCCTTTAATATCAATATAATTCATCTTATATATAACATATTATATATAATTATCGGCTCTTGTTAAAACCATGGATACCCTCCTTAAACACGAGAGCGGCTTCGAAGGGAAATTTGAGCTAAATGGTTATAATCGAAAACGTCGTCTAAGTTCCTGGATGGGACGAGGGTACTCCACCAAATAAAATAACAAAAATAACAATATAATGGTATGGATTTATTAGGTGAAACAATAAAGTTGCGGTCGGACGCTCCTCGCAGTGTAAACATATACACAATACCTACAATAATAAGCGTAACCATAACATATGACCGACAAATATTAAAATATAAATATAAAAAATAACATCTATAATATGAAAACTAATGTAAGTAAGAAATTAAATAAATATATAAATTTAGGTTAGGATATAAGGTAGGATTGTAATGTAATTGTAATGTAAAGTGAATGGGGGATAGTTCAGGTGAATACTTGGTCGGAGGTTAATTGCGGGACAATATGCGCATCATCGTATATGAGAATGTGAATTTCTAAAATATTAGGGAATATGGAATTAGGTAGATAAATAAGTATATATATATATATATATATATACACTAATTTATATACTAATAATATATACTGTATATATATATACTAATTTATATACTAATAATATATACTGTATATATATATATATATATATATATATACATTATATAGTTAATTATATAGATACATTATATAGGTAATAGTGGTTACAATACTACATGTAATTACTAATAATATATACTGTATATATATATATATATATATATATATACATTATATAGTTAATTATATAGATACATTATATAGGTAATAGTGGTTACAATACTACATGTTTACATTACACGTTACCTGAATAAATGTCGCCACGGATAGTAACACATTTAAATATTAACATTTAATGTAGATTAAGAAGGTCGCGTGTCCTATGTAATCCCCCGGGATGTGTGCGTGTGTGTGTGTGTGCGTGTGTGTATGTATGTGTGTGCGTGTGCGTGTGTGTGTGTGCGTGTGTGTATGTATGTGTGCGCGTGTGTGTGTATGTGTGCGTGTGTGCGTATGTGTGTGTGTGCGTGTGCGTGTGTGTGTGTAGCGACGGGTTATGCTGACCTGTATTATCTATAGGTGTATATGTAGCTTATAACGGCTAGCATATATGTATACACAGCTACCTATTACATATATGTATGTGTGTGTATGATACATAGTATTTCATTGATATTATATTAAAAAGTGGTATTATGTATTTAATTCTGCACTTATATACGTGTGTATATATATATATATATATATATATATATATATATATATATATATAAATATATATATTAAATATAGATATTTTCTAATATAATAAAAATATGTACATTATTAATAAATGCGTAAATGTCAACAAAATTAATAACTATTTAAATATAATATTTAATATTTAATGAAAATTAAAATGTCGTATACTATAGTATTATAGATATTATATATAATGATCTATTTCATGAATATATATATATATACATATATATTATACAATATATGCATACGCGTATTTATCATTATGTACATAATAAATGTATTAATATTTTCTTTAAAATACCGAGGTGATACAAACCCAGTAAATACACGGTATAATTATACTACTTATATATATATACATATATATAAATATATAATGATTGGAGATAATAGCTTTATCTATACGTGTAGACATGTTTCGTGTAATCGCTGCGATTATAACTACATTAGGGGCATATCTCTAGTAGAGATCAATTGAGCGATATTGCGCTGACAGGTCAACAATACATATGTATACATACTATAGTATGTATGTTAATCTGTATAAACTATACGTTTACGTAAATATATATATATATATATATATATATATATATACTTATATAAGCTAACATTAAACGCCTATATCGTATTAAATAATGCATAGCATTTACACACTACTCACATTCAAATTAGTAGTATAATGGTCTCCATTATCTCGCGGACACTCACCGTCTTATGATGACTCACTGTCTCGTTATGACTCACTGTCTTGTGATGACTCACTGTCTTGCGATGACTCACCCAGTTGACGAAACATATCAATTAGCCCACTTAAGGGGTCGGCTTTAACTGATGTAAACAACGTATACAGAGAATAGGACATCGTTAATGTATATTTTCTTATAGGCACAACAATAGAAAACATAACATATTTATATTATATGTATATATATATATATATATATATATATATATATATATATATATATGTATATGTATACATATATTATAATATATGTAAGTATGTATATAATATTGGATATTACCTTAATTGGTTAGCTAATACTTGGACAATTATATAATTAACACTATACGGTTATTATCTACATGAAGACACGCCTATAGAATAGACTAATATACAACTTGAAAGTAAGCAGGGAAGAATAACATCGCAATAGTCATCGATATTAGTCATCGATATTAGTCATCGATATTAGTCATCGATATTCGTTACGAATTCACTTTATTTATTATCTCAACACTTTTATAATGTACGAGTGTTAACGTATACGTTTAATATATATATATATATTGAACTACAATATCAAATGTAATTTAATCTTCCAAACATATTGCTGGTATTATTATATATATAATAAACAATTATTTGCGAATATAATAAAAATAACTCTTTTGAGGCATATAAAGAAGTCTTTTTTAAGACTTATATGAATTATATACAAGATAGAGAAAAACAAATTTAAACAATAAACAAACAAAATATTCAATACATTGCAGGTTGTAGGTTAGAGGCTCATGTATATAGATAGTATATATCACTAAGAAATAGACATATATGTGTAAAATGACTTGATGACGTTTCAGCTTTAAGGTAGAGGGTTCACCGAATCCTACGTCTTGGGTGCCTATCTTCCGCCACAAGATAGGCTGCTAATATCCCTTCTCCGGAAGACATATCACCAAGCTCCCAACACATACATGCCGATCTCCACTTTAATATATATATTATAATAGCAATATACTATCAGCATAATAGCAATACAAATCAATAGCAGAATAATAGCAGCATAATAATCTTTCAATTGCAACATAATAGCTGCATAATATAATTTTAATGGCAACATAATAACAGTATAATACCAAAATGTAAACGTTTGATGCTATTATTTACGCTGTTATGCTGCTATTATGAGGCTATTACTGTTAGCTGGGCAGGTGATATGTGTGTACACACGTATTATGTACGAATTGTGACATTGTATGTATGTAGTAATGATAACGAGGTCATACATTTATTAACAGTCGATAACGACGTAGCGTATGTGTTCCGGTGGTAATAAATAGAGACGGCAAACTATTATATCATTTATAATCTGGTTACGTCAACTTCGATTACGTAACCTCAGGCGATGACGTCACTTCGGTTGCGTAATAGATATGGGTGGCGACGCGCGGTGGCAACAATTGTTACAATAATAATAACGATAATAATACCAGGGTGGTAGTAGTAGTATACGATACTATTCCCAACGATGTTACTAAGGATTCTTCGCATAATATTTTCTATTTTTATTTTGAAATGATATAGTATTTACATTATCCCCCAAATATCATATATTTTTAATATAAATAAATAATTTTTTAAATTACTTTTTTTAAATTATAAATAAATAATAAAATTAATGTTTCCAAATTTTAATAGCAGAATATATTTTATTTCATATATATTGAATATATTGAATATGTTACTAATTGTATTATTTCATAACTTATAAATATATATACATATATATATATATATATATATATATATATATATATATATATATGTGGTCTAAAAAATGCGAGTTAACTCAAATTGGTCTAAATAATATTACAGCTCGCTTTAATATGTATCTCATATCGTCTACTGCAGGTGCACCTTCCGCATTTAAATTATGCCTAACTACTTTAATCCCTTAAACTAAGCTCAGTAATGCGCCGTCCCAGTATCGTCCAATAACTATGTCATCGATATGCTGTAGACTATTCCATAAAATGTTGGCATGAAGAATTGAAAACACAATTAATCTTAATCCACGGCAAAAAGCTTTTGTTCGACGTAATGGTATTGCTGAGAATATCTTTTTACTTAAAAACATTATATATCATAATTCAAATTAATTATGCCCATTAAAGATGTGTTTGTTGGATGTTTCTAAAGATGTTGATGCAATATCTCACAACTCAATTGTTGCATTAGCCGAAAGATTAGGGACTCCTAAAATATGTACCAATAATATCATGCATACTTATTCTGATTGTTCAACTCAATTAAAATATAAAAATGGAGTATCACCTAGTATACCAGTCAATCGTGGAGTAAAACAAGGTGCCCCAATGTCTCCTGCTCTTTGTAACTCCACTATATATTATGTAACTGATAATATGCCAGGTAGGTAATATTAAATTACAAGGAAATAGTACAATAAGCCACATGGCATTTGCAGATAAAGGTTTTATTTGCGAAAGAGTATGTAATGATGTAAAATAAAGTTTATCATGTTTTATTTAGACTAACTCGATGTGGGTTAAACGTAAACAAGTCAAAATGCGCTACATTGAATATAATTATTAAGCCAAAGAAAACACAATGGATATGTAACCCATATAGGGGAAAGTCCCCGATTAGTGACCCCCTCCTAATACCGACCCCCTCTCGTATCTCAGTAACTATAAGAGATATCAAAAAATAATATATACACGAAATGTTAGTAATTTAATGATAAATATGAATACGTATTTTGTTTTTAAAAATATTTAATCCTAAAATTGTTATTTGATAAAATGTAATATTCTGTTTTTACTTTTTAAATATTTGAATAATAACTTTTTTTAAATCATTGTAAATACATTATTAATTAAAAGAAAATTTAATTTTTTGCATAATATTGTAGATCAATAACATGTTTAAAACTATTAGAAAAATAATTTAATTTGAATAAATATTAACCAATATATCTTAATTATAGCAACCTATGTGATTTCCTATAACCGACCCCCTAAATTACCCTAATACCGACCCCATGTGATTTATGATATCCAATCAAAATAGATCCGTATTTTACTTTAAAATATTTCGTAAATTGTTTATGTATCATTGATATAGATTTAGGATTCATGATTCCAGTTGATTATATACATACTGATTAATAAATAAATATTAAATAATTATATACACTATTTTAATATAATTACTATAAAGTTTAAATTTAAATATAATATATCCATTAAAAAATAAATTCAATAAAAAATAAATTGCGTGCATGTTATAATTAATTATATTTATGTATATCTATAGATATAGACATAGTATACTATTTGTATTGGATATTATAATACTACCATTATTGATACCACTATTATTTTAGGGGGTCGGTATTAGGCACATGTATCCTATTGCCGACCCCCCTGTTTATTCTTGTAAATATAATGATATCAAAAATATAAAATAGCCACATTATTCATTGCCATATTATTACCCTAATTACAAAATTTCAAATAAATATATTTAATATTGAATAAGTTATTACAAATAATCATTTAGGGGTCGGTAATCGGAGACTGTCCCCTAGTTGTATATCTATTGATAATTCTACAATTAAAGCGTTAAATATAGAAGACACTTATAGATATCTTGGCATCAACATGGGCACTTTGGATAATACAAATAATTCAATTAATGATGACCTCACATCGAAACTTTTGGCAATCTCTAAATCTGCTCTAAAACCCCAACAACAATTGTTTATACTTAAAAATCATAGTATCCAAGCATGAAGCTTCATACCTTGACTTTCACTAACGTATATTTAAATGCATTAAAAACGATGGACAGAAGTATTCACTCGTTCGTCAAACGTTGGTTTCGACTACCTTCAGATTCATCACATGGTGTATTCTACGCACCTAGTAGTGTCGGTGGGATAACTATCACTCTTCTTTTCTGGCAATACCGGTGCTGCGGCTAAAAAGGGATTTCATCTATTAGAAGAATGATTACACTATTATTCAAACTTTTCCCGATAGCGTTATTCTAAAATAGTCTATACACCTCGATCATATGATGAATACAAGTGTGTTGATAACACGCCCATACATAAATAGAAATCAATATATTTATTTAATTCTGTCGATGGTAAGAGTTTAGAGTTAGGCACGCATAGTCCTTTTGTCAATAATTGGATAACTTCTCTTATAAATATGTTTTCGGGACGTGATTTTCTAGATATGGTAAAGCTTAAACACAGTCTACTGTATACATATATTCTGTAATGTGAATACACATTACAGATGTAGATGTATGTTTCCAAGTATAAATACAAAATGCTTAATGTGAGGGTGCAATTATGGATATGACTGCCTAAATCACATTATGCAGACCTGTAGATTTAATTATAATAACATTATTCACAGGCATAATTACGTTAAAGATCTTTTAATCACTCTATAGAGTACAGTATACTTAATAAGTACAAATGTACAACTATACTGGTACCACACATACGAACACAACTTGGCTTACGCAAACCTGACTTACTGGCATACCGAAATGATATTGTTTATATTGTTTATATTATAGACACGCAGATGTCAACTGATACAATAGATACTGATACCAAATACCGACACAAAACTGACTACTATACAACCTAAAATACTCTCCTACGCTAAACAACTTACTGGTGAAAAGAAGGCAAAATTAAGTACCTCTTATTGGAATTGGCTTGGTATACCCTACTCCCTAAGACATATATTCGTTAGCCCGAGGAAGCATGATATTACGCTACTCAGTATTCGTGTTATAACAGGCAGTCTAAATATTTATCATAAATACTGTAGTAATGGATTATTGTAAAGTCCCTAATTATCTGGCCTCTCCCTTGCCTACTTCGTCATATTTGTATTAATATATTTTACGTTAATATATGGGATAATTGGCTCTGGTTATTAACCAACCAATGTCCGAAATATATATATATATATATATATATATATATATATATTCATATATGTATATTAATTTAAAATAATATTGGTAAATTAATTCATAATTTATGCATGAACATTATCATATTAAATAGTAAATATTATCAAATTATATTGTTTTAATTTAAATGTTATACACATTATATAAGATCATTTCTAAATATTATTTAAAAACCTATTTTAATGGTCCGTACGAATCTTGAACCTGTTTCCTACTGCTTGTGTATCTGACGCTTTAGCCAACTGAGCCAAACAGGCAGTTGAATATATATATATATATATATATATCATAAATTAATCACAAATATTATTTTTCAATAAATATAAAAAATATTATTTTTTAAATGTTAATATTTGTCTACTATTTCCTTAGACGACTAATGATCAGTAAACACACATTTAAAAATAATAGTTATTTAAAAAGTAATTGTACCTTACGTATTATAAGTTATCATTTGGGTTATTAGTAATTACTTAGTATTACTGTTATCAGATATGTTATCAGAAAATGTATATGATGATAATAACTATGATAATAACCGATAAATACCAAGCTAATGTGAATGTATTAAAATAACATACCACTTTCAGATAGAATATCTAGGTATTGTATATATAATTTTATATTATGTATTTTATATTTATATGTGTGTGTGTTTTATATATTTCGAAAACACGTGTATGTATATATTTTTTAATATAAATATGTATATGAAATTCTGTGTATATATTAAATAATTAAGTTCATTATATCTATAGAACATATGCTACACCCACATACATACGCGCTTATGACGTGATATACAATTAGGGTCAAGTGTTCATACAAATATATCTGAACTATAGTCTTATGCTAATAGCTTTCTTATGATAAACTCGAGTGACTATTACGTCATTGGTTTATGACGCAATACGGACGTCATCAATAGAATAACTCAAGCTATATGTACCATATATATATATATTTATATCGTCTTTATTCAATCTTTATACCTCACAAAAGTGTATATCAGCTTAATCACTTTCATATCTATCTAATCGTAGCATCAGTGTACACATATATAATACCTTTTCTTCTTATCAGTACTCAATTGTTCACATTTCTCTATTATATCTATCCACTATCATCCATAATATCTAAATATCCAAATATATATTACCATCTATATGCATACGTCATACAACTTTATATGTTTCTTCCCACTAATTAATCACCAGGTCTTAATACGAAACTTAATCTGTATCTATTACTAAAAATCTAGTCAATTTCTAGTTAATTCCCTTGTCCTCTAACGTATATATTACTATTCCTTAATCATCATCAATCTTCCACTATCCTATATCTCCCTAAATTAGAGTTATTCGTTCATCAATCCGTATAACATATAACCAACGTATTCTAGATCATTCCTCTACTTCCTCATACCAATACTTACCTCCATGGTTCCTATTTAACAAACGCTCTGATTATCACATACTATCTATTATTCATTCCTCAATATACTCTCGAATTTTCCCTCCTATATTTCTACACTTCAGTATACATAGCTTCTCTTCCATCTCTTAGAAACTATGCATCTCATCTTCTACCTACCCCTATTCCCTGTCCCTCGACAATGAATACCCGGTTCCTGAGTTATATAGGTCATAATCTATGTAATTCACCCCTATATTGATCTAATATATATATATATATATATATATATATATATTAGATCCATAAAATCGCATACAAATTCAAGAAATGTATACAACAATTGATCTCAGGTGGCAACCTGTAATACTAATATTGTTTGTCATTATTATTTTATTTATTAATTTCCTTACAGTTTATTTTATTTTATTTCATTATTATTAATTGTATTTATTGTTTTACCTACTTTTATTATTTGTATTCTATATAGGGGAAAGTCTCCGATTACCGACCCCTAAATGATTATTTGTAATAACTTATTCAATATTAAATATATTTAATTGAAATTTTGTAATTAGGGTAATATTATGGCAATGAATAATGTGGATATTTAAAATTTTTGATATAATTATATTTACAAGAATAAACAATGAGGTCGTTAATGGGATACATATGCCTAATACCGACCCCCTAAAATAATCGTGGTATAAATAATTGTAGTATCATAATATCCAATAAAAATAGAAGATATACATAAATATAATTAATTATAACATACACGCAATTTTTTTTGTATTGAATTAATGTTTTAATAGTAATATTAAATTTAAATTTAAACTTTATAGTAATTATATTAAAATAGTGTATATTATTATTTAATATTTATTTAATAATCAGTATGTATATAATCAACTGGAATCATGAATCCTAAATCTATATCAATGATACATAAATAACTTAAGTTATTACGTAATTCGTAATTACGACATCTCTTAAAGTAAAATACGGATCTATTTTGATTGGATATCATAAATCACATGGGGTAGGTATTAGGGTAATTTAGGGGGTCGGTAATAGGAAAACAATATGGGTTGCTATAATTAAGATATATTGGTTAATAGTTATTCACATTAAATTATTTTTATAATAGTTATAAACATTTTATTTATCTACAATATTATGCACAAAATCAAGTTTTCTTTTAGATTAATAAAGTATTTACAATGATTTAAAAAAAGTTATTATTCAAATATTTAAAAAGTAAAAACAGAATATTACATTTTATCAAATAACAATTGTAGGATTAAATATTTTTTAAAACAAAATACGTATTCATATTTATCATTAAATTACTAACAGTTTATATATATATATATATATATATATATATATATATATATAATTCTTCGATATCTCTTATAGTTACTGAGATATGAGAGGGGGTCGGTAATAGGAGGGGATCGGTAATCGGATACTTTCCCTTACACAATTGTAACAGAGACTGTGATGGCAATAATCGGAAAATATTATCCTATGTTGCTCGTGATCAAACGACGTAAATTAAAATGGTATATCCATGTATGTGGTCTTAGTAAAACGATAATTCAAGGCATGGTTGAAGGTTCACGAAAGCTAGTTTGTCCGAAGAGACAATAGTTCGACAATATATCTAATTGGACTAAGATGGACGCGAACCAATTATTGCACAAAGTCCACGATCGGAATGACTAGAAACAGTGTGTTGATAAGGCAGAAATGACTGACTTGGTATCCCTACGATTTCTGAATCATGGGACTAAAAGTAAAAGTAGGTAATAGTCAATTCATCATCATATATGATAGTTATAACTATAATAATCAAGATACTTAGTATATTCAATTTAATATATACAATATTTATATTTATAATTAATAATGTATGTTATATATATACAATGAAAATAGGTCATACAAATAATGTTATTACATATATTTATATTTTACAATACTGAATTCGTGTAACAACAATATATATATATGTTATAAATTATATTCGCAGTTATATGTATTAAATAACATCACATTAACTTAGATACGTATGTACGATATTGTTCGGAACACTTTATCATCCGATTATTGTTTCTTAGTGATCTTGAATAGTTCGGCCCTATTTCGCCAGGAGGCGTACTCTCGCGAAATGGGCGTGGCCATGGTTATCGGTTGCCGTGGCGACAACAGGGCGGCCAGGTTTGGCGCCACTATACCTATGAACGAAGGGGGCGTCGTACACTTCTGCACGGATAGCTGCCGGCGTCGTAGTTCGGTACAGTCGCTGCGGTGTGGACGGGGGTTATGAGTCATAACTTATGAGTCATAACTTATGACTAATGCAGTATTAGGTATAGTTTATTAGGTAAACAAAGACAAATAAATAAACAAAAATAATGAAGAAAAAATAGATATAAATTGACACCTATAACGACATTGTATACAAATTTACACTAGGTTTACAATTAATGAAAAAACGCCTCGGTTTATGCATGCCGAACAATTAATGCAGTATTATATTATATTAATATTGATAACGTATTACTAATTTAGTATTAGGTATAGTTTATTAGGTAAACAAAGAACACTAAATAAACAAACATAATGAAGAGTACCCCTACCTGGATATGGATGCCCCTACCACTCTCTATTGTTGTACACTTTATCTGAGTACTTATTTTCAAGTTGATCTCTATAATTATTTAACCACAATGACCTACTTTCATCTATCCCGCTTCTATGTACTATTAATTTAAACATATATCATAAATTAGTTGTCTTCCTCACGACACTTCACAGGAAACGTATAATATAGGTGTTATATATTCTCATATAATAATAATATATAGTTTATTAGGTAGACAAAGAAAAATAAATAGACAAAAATAATGAAGAAAAAATAGATATAAATTGATACCCAAAACGACATGGTACACAAATTAAAATCGGGTTTACAATTAATGTAAAAACGCCTTTGTTCATTCACGCCGAATAATTAATGAAGTATTATGTTATATCTATATTGAATGTATGCAATAATACGAATATATTGTACTGCCATTGTTATTTTATTTTGGCGGAGTCCTTTCATCCCATTCAGGTACTTAGATGAAGTTTTCACTTATAACCATATATGGCTCTAATGTCCCTTCGAAGCCGCTCTCATGTTAAGGCATCCATGGTTTTAACGAGAGCCGATCATTTATGTTACCCAATTACACATGAATATATCTATCTATATATCTAGTTGATGACATATAATCACATAATACGTGTTTATTATATTCTCTAAAGTTAACTAGTATCACGTTACTTCAATGTTTAGCTTAATTCCACTTGTTAGGTTAACTATATGTATGCTTGTGTGCCTGCGTGGCTCAGTGGCTAAGGCGTCAGATACACAAGCAGTAGGACACGGGTTCGACCCTCGTCCGGACCTTTAATTAACTTTATAAAATGGGTCTTAACATATTATTTAGAAGTGATCTTATATAATTGTGTATAAATAAATGATCGGCTCTCGTTAAAACCATGGATGCCTTAACATGAGAGCGGCTTCGAAGGGACATTAGAGCCATATATGGTTATAAGTGAAAACTTCATCTAAGTACCTGAATGGGATGAAAGGACTCCACCAAATATAATAACAATAACAATAACAATATATATATATGTGTGTGTGTATAGTAAACTACAGTGACCCGCCACACTATAATGAATTGCGTAATAAGTAGGCTAATCGGTAAAGGTGTACGAAGTGAAGTAACTTAATCTCAAGTTAACTAGAGTGCACTTTAGTACTGGTTGGCTCGAGATTAAGTTAATACACTCGATGACGTCACTTCTGATGTGTCATCACATCTAAAGTGACGTCACCGGGTAACATCCGCCGCGATTTAAAGCGTACGTAATTTTTGTAGAGGTTAACCGTATACGTTGTATATATAGTATACGTGAGTGGGCGGGGCTTAACCTGCATAGCGCTCTGCCAAGGACATCGCAGAAGTTAGCACACGACCTCGATCTGTGCCTGTTTACGTCATAGAATGTACCGGTGCCGGCGAATGATCGAGAATATGTTCCGCCCCTTTAATACATGCAACAATTATATTATATAGTACTATATAAATAAATAAATAAATCAGATTTATTATTTCATGTTGTAAAGCATGAAATAATGGAGAAGTTAATAAACAAATGAATTTGTTTTTGCGAGGACTTCCCCATTCATCATATTCTAGATAAGTTAGATTCTCATGAGTAAAAAATGTAAATATAAATAATTAAAATGTAAAGAATAAAAAATATGTATCAATAAGTCAAGTTAAAATAAATGATGTAAGAATAAAAAATATGTATCAATAAGTCAAGTTTAAAATAGATGATGTAAAGAATAAAAAAATATGTATCAATAAGTCAAGTTTAAAAATATGTAAAGTTATATAAAAAATCACAGAAACGAGTTGAGTTCTGATTACCAAACTATAAATGAAATGAAATAACTAACCAAACAAAAATACAACATAAAAACTAAAATTAAAAAACTGAAAGATATAATAAATAGTAAAAAAAAGTACCAGTAAAAAAAATAAAAAAATTATATAATTATTGATTACAATCAATTGTTTAATTAATTTTCATATTTTGATAAAAGATGTTTTTTTAATATTTTTTTAAAGTTTTTTATATACATTTTTGTAAATAATAAATTATTTAAACATAAATTATTCCATGATTTAGGGCCTTTAAATGATAATGAATTATGATGACGGCTTGATTTTATATAAGGTAATTTAAAATTATGAAAAGTATTTTTGTATATATTATTATATGTAGGAAATAATAATGAAATTCTGTTTGGGCATTTCTTTAAATGTACATTATGCATGAATAAAATATTTTTATAAATTATTAAATCTTTAAATTTTAATATATTAGAACTTAAAAATAAATTGTTAGTATTATAGGGTGTTCACACGATGCGTGTTTTGCTTGTCGTACGAACAAATGCTGGACCGAATTCTTCAAAATCATAGATTCGGTCCAGCTTTTACTCGGATTCCTATTTTTCTCGTCGTACAGCAAAAATAGAAAATATCCTATTTTTTGCTGGACCGAAATAAATGCTGGACCGAAATATCTTACTATCTTTGGTAATGTTTACAATATTTTATAAAAATATTATACTGAATAATTTTTATATAATTAATCGTATTACTACAATATAAAATACAATATAAACATTAATTATATAGAATATACAAAATTAAATTATTCAAGTAAAGATATAACAAAAAGTAGTTTAATTAAAGCATAATATGCATGAAAATAGATTTATCATAATATATTTAATATTAATTTGAATAATAATTAAATTTAAAATACTTATAATATATCATTTATGGATATAGTATTAACTCGTGAAATAGATTATTATGTAGATATATTACTAAACATTAGTATTATAAGTTAACAATTCAAATCTATTATTAAAATAATAAACGATCAGTTATTTACCGATAATATAACACTGGTGGAAATTTAAATATACCAGCGGTATTGAAAATGAATCGTCCGTTATAGAACATAACTGGTTAGTTAAATACTTATCAGCATCATATAATGTGTATACTTATTATATTTAATAATTACATAACATTATACTTATAATAAATTAGATCGATGCTTAGTATAATGATTTTAATAATATTAATAAAATTATATTCAAAATATTTTTATTAATAATATTATTATTATTATTATACTAATCATCGATCTACTTTATAATCTATCATCTAGTATAATATTAATATAACTTATTATTATAATTTTATATTTTAATTATAAATTATAGTATGGGACTTATAAGTTTAATATATCTGAGTGTTTAATAACATATTGAATAGTATTCAATGCATACTTAATATTTTGTCTATATAAACTTGATTATTATATCTAAATGATCATATACAATATACATGTACATTATATGATATATATATATATAGTAATTCAATAAATTCTATTCTAGTAATACAAATATAGGTACAATAAGTTATTCGGTTAAACTAATTTCAATATAACATTTTTTCATACACTTAAAAATGTCATATAAATATGATATATATATACATAAACATATATTATATAATATAATAATAATAATAATAATATGATTAATATATCTATTATTAAATCTACTTTAAATATATGATATTATATATTTATATGGTAGGTGTACTTGAAATTCAAGCGATAACAAAGAAACTCTTGGAGAAAGAATCTGATGTAAGCGCTTTAAGAAAACTTGATGCTAAACTTTGAAGAATAATGTATATTATAGATAATTCTGGATTCAAACTAAATATTAACCTATAGATAATATATATTAATGTTAAAACTATATATATATATATAGAAAAAATGTCATTCTGATAATAATTAATATACTGGATGCTTTAAAATTGTAATTTGGTATAAAATATTAATATTATATGTTTTAATAATAAATTCAATTAAATTATAGTTCAATCAAATCTTATAATATATCTATAAAATTGAGATTGTTAATTAATTATTCATATTAATCAACTAATAGCAGTTTTATAGATTTAGAAATGTTTTCATATTTCATATCGGCATAATATAATAAATATAAATTAGTAAAAAAATACCATAAATAACAGGTTCTTCAATTTATCTGACTAACCCTTCTCCTAATGTATATTTAGTGTAATAAGTATTATATAATATATTAATTAAGAGCCTGGTTTATCTATGATTTATTGTAATGATACATATCACCTAAATATAAAATATAGTTTATAAAAAAATATTTATTTATACAAATAATTGATTGTTTAAACACACATAAGTGTGATATTGTAAGTAGTAATTTACCCATAGCTATAGCGTGGGGTATGGGGTAATTATACCTCTAATTTCTATGATTTTACCACAATCATCTCATTGACTGTGAGATACTTTATACCCATTGTCAACACTTCCAATACCATATCAGGAATATTTCTTACATAGGTTTTTTTTAAATGTACATAATAATAGATATTATTAAATATTATAATAATAGTGTTTCTATTTACATATGAAATGTTATATATATATATATATTCTCCACATCACTATCATCCATATAATAAGTGGTATTGCATTCATAGCAATATTATATACATATTTTAAATAATAACTGCACTTTAATATTCAGTATTTTATAGTTGTCCATGGGTTTTGTATTTACTCTAATTAAATATGACTACTTTAACTTCATATCAGAGGTTTTCTGAAGGATAAATCACAAAATATTGCTTCATGAAATGCTTCGCAAAATTGTTGTGTTCTTGGAAAATTTTCTACGATTAAATTGAATTTTATAATTCTTATATTATATATTCTTGGTTATACGCTATTACGCTTCGTCATGTTTGAAACTTGTATCCAGTTAATCCTGTATCATTATCACTATCATCTATATATTCATATACTATTTCATCAAGTTCGCCTTCATTAAAATATCAAAGTTTACTTTAAATTATATAGCTTACTTACCATAAATTGTGATTAAAAAACTATTTAACCATGTCTTATGGCATTGCTTATGCACTAATTTATTGTACAGTTCACATATAACTAAAGATTTAATCTACTTTAAATTATGTCATATGGATAATTACTTTGAGAAGAATACTTTGTACAAAACTGTACAACTCTGTTATATAAGTAATGTTTGCATATATACAATACCATAGTAAAAATTCTTATATTAAATAATAAATGATTATGATATAAAGTTATATTATAATATTTATATAAAATGTTTAATTATATAAAATTTATAATACACATGAGTTTATAATATACACTATATATATATATATAAATATCTTAATATACACATATAATATATATATATGAAATATATAAATATATAAAAAAAATTATAATTATGTAAATAGAATTATAATTAATTTATAAACACATCAAAGGATTTTAATATTTTTAACACACTAATTAATTTTTAAATAATATTTCATTATTATAATTCCATATCATTATTCAGTGATTATATATTATAATTAATCATGTATATTACTATCTTAAAATATAATTGATCATTCTATATAATTTTATCAAACTATATTGCCAGCAGTAAATATGATCGATATATATCTTATCTCTAGTAATTTACAATATTATATATGATATGTCACTCCCATCTAAATATAGATCATAGTTACTAATTTTAATTGAAATATATATCGCAAGCAATATCGTGCAGTTAAAATATAAACCTATATATTTAGGTCATACAAATTACGATATTTTCAAGTTTGATCATACTTAGTAATTTGATTAATTAATAACATTATGTACATATATTATGTTATTCTTATTAATATTATGTTAAGTTAATATATATATGTACATTATATAATATATAAATAACATTTATATACTTGGATTCACATTAAATTTACTATTTTAAAATGAACAATTCACAGCCTCATTTATTTTGATTATTATACGTCATTTATATTTCAAATTACTAAACCTATCCACATATTACGATTTTTATTGTCCTTTGTAATTCTCAATGTTTGTTTATAACTTAAATAGAATCCAAAAGTTACGAAATAATTATCAATTATTTAACTATATATAATATAAAATAAAAATTTAATAAAATATTTTTAAAATTTAAAATTCAAATATCCTAGAATTTATATTTGGGATCCTACTATGACGTCACAGTTTTATATTTCGTTTTTTGATTAAAACACATTATTTTGGTATAAATAAGTATTATTTCAAAATTTTATGAATAGAGTTCATATTTATTTATACCATATTATATTAATATGGATAATCTATTTTCTTGTTATGCATATTATGATTTAAAGATCGAGAATCGTTTTAAATAATTATTCGCCCATATAGTTCTCATTTTGCTATTTTCATACGAAATATACAGTGCAATTTCATCAGTTATTAAACATAATAAATTATTTAAATAAGTATCCATAATTATAATAAATGTAATTATAATAGATAAATTAAAATAGTATTTGAATTTGAAATTTTTGTTTATTTACGTTATTTTTTATTTCCGCTGTCAGTTATTAGTAACTACGACAATTTAAACCCGCGTCGTGTGAACGCTCGTGTTTTTTAAATGCTGGACCAAAAAATGTCGGTCCAGCATTTGTTCGTACGACAAGTAAAACACGCATCGTGTGAACACCCTATTAAAATAAAAATATTATTGACAATTTTAAAGATGTTTTTATTTACAATTCGAATAGCATTTTTTTGTAGAGTTGAAATACATTGAAGGTTATTATTAAAATTATTTCCCCAAATTTCTAAACAATACATGATATGAGGTAAAAACAAGGAATTATAAAGTAGCTTTAAAATATATATAGGTAAATAGCTTAGCTTTCTTAATATATAAATCACATGTGATAATTTCAATTGTATTTTCCTTATATGTTCTTTAATAATAACACCAAGAAAAGTATAACTAGATACTAAGCATATATTAGTTGAATTAATAGATATAGCTTTAATAATATGAGCATCTTTGTAAGGTAATACTTTTGTTTTATCAATATTTAATATTAATATATTATTAGTGAACCATTCATGTAAATTTAAAATAACTAAATTTAAACTATTACATATAATCTTATTACTTGGTTCACTAATGCTAACCATTATATATATATATATATATATATATATATATATATATATATATATATATATATATATGTTTATATATTAACCTCATTCAAGGATTTAGGCATAACATTTAATGATAATATGAGTTTTAATACTCATATTAATACTATATGTACTAAAGCAGACTTAATTATTAATATAATATTTAGATGTTTCATCACCAATGATTATATATACTTGCTTAAAGCCTATTTATCATACGTTCACCCTATTATGGAATCGGATTCATCTGTTTGGAATCCAGACAATTTCATATGCAATTCTAACAATATAGAAAATATTCAAATCTATTTCACTAAAATACTTTTTTATAAATGTAACCTTACTAAACGGTCTTATGAAGATAGAATTATTTTTCTCAATATTACAACTTTATTTCATCGCAGGTTATTAGCTGATCTTACCCTGACATATAATATACTGAACGGACTTGTCGATGTGGATGCAACTGATATCTTTGATATATATAGCAACAATTTCAGAGGGCCTAAAGTGAAGATACGAAAGAAAAAGTGTAGAACAACGCCCATCTGAATTATTTTGGAAATAGAGTTTGCTCTTCCTGGAACGCGTTACCATTTACAATTACATCTTGTAAAACCGTAAAACTTTTCCGTGACAAATTAATTCACACCAAATGTATCAATCATGTTATTGTTATTCCGTATTAATTGTACCAATATATAGTATTTGATATTATGTTTGCTGTCATAAGTTTACGGTAGCTTAACGCCAGGAGACGTCAACCAAATTACATACTAGGGACTCATCCACCCTTGGGAATTGATCCATACCATATGGGCCTTGCCAACCCGAGACCTTTGGTTTTGTTACATCTCCTGTTTGACAACTTGCACTATCGGATACTATAAATTGCTTCAACGGTTCGTATAATCCAATGTTTTATTTTTATTTTACTTCTCCGTTTATTTTTTGTTTTTTTTTGTATCGTGTTGTTTTGTCTTACTGTTATCACATTTATATGTTTTGTATATATATGTTATATAATTATATGTTTATATATAATTATAACTTTATTTATATATAACCAGTAATTCAATAAAAATGTAATCTATCTATTTATATATATATATATATATATATATATATATATATATATATATATATGTATAAATTGTATTTACTGGAGCATACTATAGTTTAATTATATATTTAATGAAAATCATTATAGCGTAAATAAATTCCTAGTTATCCCATATAGTTGATTTACGTCGACTAGTCAGATAGTATAGTATAATATATTATAGTATAGTACAATATAGTATAGTATATATATATATATATATATATAGATTCTATGCTCTATAAAGTACATATACAATATATTATTTAAATGTTCAACAACATTGTTTTAAATACACTTATAAATAATGTATTCATATTAATTCATCATTAATGACTCAAATACTTACTTCCCTGACATTATTATTAATCAACACAAAATCATGCCCACCAATTCTATTAAATACCTATAGGTATTATACTTATAGGCGTCAATTCAATAATAAACTTAATCTAATAAACATTACAGCTTACTTACTCAATCTACTACTGCACAGCTATTTAATCTTACAAAATACGACCATACTTAAATAGAAATACTAGTAAACTACTGACTCAGACTCTCATACTTTCAAGACTACAATACTGCAACTCACTATTCTCAGGATCTGAAAAACTGAAAATAGACAAACCTGACAAAATAATTAACCGCTCAATTAGAAATATATACAGACTACAGAAGACTGACTATACAACTAGCATTACTGACTTACGTAAAAAACTTAACTGGCTAAACACTGAATACTCTATCAACTACAAAATACTTACAATACTTAAAAAGACTATTACTTATAACTTACCCTCTAATTTACGAAACAAAATAAAACATAAACCAAATACTATACTTTTACGTAATAACAATTCCACGAAACTACACCAACCGATTACCCATTGTATCATATACGAAATGAGAAAATGCAGCTCTGCATCAACAATTAGATTTAAACTACCCCCGCAACTCAGAAATAAAAATCTAAAAAGATATTAAAAAAATGTTTTATCGCCCAACATTGATGTTCGATTCACAGTGTAATATTATCGTACGAAGTATATACATTCGCTATTTTTATTTATATGTGATAAATATTGTTCGATCCACATTATAGAATTATTATTAATGATGATGTGTCTAAATAAATACTTTAACAACAACAACAACAACAACAACAACAACATACACACACGAACAAAAATACATACGCATGCAAATATACACACACATATACACATACATACACACACAGACGCACACATACATACATATACACACACACATACACACACATACATACACACTAAGTACTAACTCTGAAAACGACGTATCCTGCTTGCTTCTTACCAATTCTAACAAAGTGTCCATTCTTTCAACTCGGCCTTTTATTACGTGTACAGAATAAATATTATTATATTATTAATTTAAATAGAGTAATTAACTATATATGCCTGTGTGGCTCAGTTGGCTAAGGTATCAAACACACAAGCAGTAGGACGCGGGTTTAAGCAACATCCTTACCATTAAAATAGGTATTAATATAATATTAGGAATTATATTATAAAATTTTGTGTAAATAAATGATCGGTTCTCGTTAAAATAATGGATGCATTAACATGATAATGGCTTCGAAGGGACATTGTATACTATTACTATTATAGCCATATACGTTATAAGTGAAAACCTCACCTAAGTTCCTGGATGGGATGAAATGATTCCACCAAATAACAATATAAATAACAATAACAATAACAATGACAATATATATATGTATTTAATATAAATAAATCCCAGATACTGTCATATAAAATAACAATAGGTCCCTGACTAATATCCTATAGGATTAGCTAAACTCATTTATTATTAATAGTAATAATAGTATTCCAGCACAGTATATATATATTATATATATATATATATATATATATATATATATAATTGTCCTTTAGGCAAGTGTAATAGATGGACGACTAGATAAGCATACCGCTTCTTCGTTCACACATGGTCATACCTAAATTATGATATTATTATTATATATATATATATATATATATATATATATATATTATCTATATATATAATGATGTAGATTTCATGGTTTATGTATCACCCTTCCCCCACCCCCAATATATTATATATAATTAAAATTAATTTCAATTGTCTTAATTATTATATATAAAATGTTACTTAATTTAATTAGTATGGCTTTTGTTATAAGCGTACGACATACGTGTATATGTTTTCATCCTAATACAGTAAAGCGGGTTTCACACTGACTCGAATAGTTCATTTACCTTCGAATAATTCGAATCGAATGTATTCGAATAGAATAGTTTGAATCGTTTCACATTGCTACGAATTATTTTATAAATTTGAATCGAATTATTTGGGTTTATAGTTCAAATACAAGGAATATAATTACAATGATTATAATCTATAATTATAATTATAATCTATAATCTATAATTATAGATACATGTTGATATTAAAATAAAATGGAAATTTAACTTGACTTTATTTTATTATATAATACTTAATTTTCGCACCATGGAAGAGAAATCTATATTTATGTTTATGCTTCTGCAAAGCTGTAATTATGAATATATATATAAGAGCAATAGAAGGACGGCGTTTATGGCAGTATGACTGGCTGAAAAACCGTGAGAGTGAATTCGGTGGAGCATTTCGAACAATAATGGAGCAAGCTAGAAAGGATCCAGACCAGTTCAAAATGTATGTCAGTACGGACTATATCACATTTACAGTTATATTAAATAAAATACGGAATAAAATACAGAAAATTGAACTAATTTTAGAAAATGTATATCTCCGGAAATGAGACTAGTCATAACTTTGCATTTCCTATCTACCGATTCCTCTCTAGTTTCGCTTAAAACGATGTTTAGGGTAGGGCTTTCAACGATATCAAATATCATTGATTAAACAATGAAAGCAATCTGCCTACATTTCGCGGACAAAATAAATACACCCAGAAATAAATATGAATGGAAAAATATTGCTATGGAATTCTAGAGATATGGAATATGCAAAACTGTTTGGGTGCTTTGGATGGAAAGCACATTATTATTCAAGCCGTTCCCAATGGAGGTTCACTCTATTTAACTACAAAGGTTTATATATTAATGTTACCTATTTATAAAAATTGTAAAATAATTCAAATTTGATTTTTTAAATAAATATATTATTTATTAAAAATAATATTATATAAAATTCAGTAATCATTTAATTCCTCATCTAATATATGTTTTTATGTAAAAAAAAGTAACTATAAATATGAATTTATAAATTTGTAAAAAATAATTATTAATATTTAGAATAATTAAATTTATATTTTAATTTATCATTTCAATAAAATATGTATGATTTTAAAATTATAACAAATATATTAATCGCATGTATCCAACACTTAATTATAATACTGGGTATATGTAAAATATATGACTTATAATATATGGATTTATATAAAAAAGTAACTATAAATATGAATTTATAAATTTGTAAAAAATAATGATTAATATTTAGAATAATTAGATTTATATTTTAATTTATCATTTTAATAAAATATTTATGATTTTAAAATTATAACAAATATATTAATCTCATATGTATCCGACACTTATAATACTGCTATATTTCACATATACTAATAGTGTAGTATTAATTTCTCTAGTCGATGATAGGAGAAGATTCATAAATATCAATACCAGTTTCAATGAAAGGGTATCAGATGGAGGAGTGTTTTCACAATCATCTTTTTGTCAGGACCTGAAAGATGAAAGAAATCCGTTAAATATATGTAATATATACCAGTGGAGGTATATATACCTCCACTTAAACAGCTGCAAGGTAGAATATTACCAATACCATTCTTTATAGTCGCAGATGATGCATTTCCCCTAAAGATTAATATTATGAAGCCTTGCCCACAAAGAGGACTAACTACAAAGCAAATAATTTATAATTATCGTCAAAGTCGGGCTCGGATGTATGTCGAGTGTGCCTTCGGGATATTATCTTCGAGGTTTCAGATTTTCCGTAAACCTATGGCGTTTCTACTAGATAAAGTTGATTTACTTACTATGACTTGTTATACGCTACATAACTTGCTAATCTCGGATATCAACGAAGCAGAGGCCTTAAACGTGAATTCTAGTGCAATGAATAGATTACAGCATATGTGGAGTGTTCAGAGATGAAATAGTAAATTATTGTATAGAACAAGGAAAACTGGAATGGCAATATAGCAAAATATGAATGTTATTAAATTATAAATATAAATATAAAATATGTACGTAATAAATTAATATAAAAATAAATCATTCGTGTTCTTCATTCGATATAAATGTACATATTAATTCATTAACTTTACCCAATAATAACAGTTTTTTCATCGTATTATCTTTTAATTTTTGTCTATGACATTTCCATAACCAGTCATTACTGTGGTGGCGATACCATCCTTCTTTTCTGGTATATTCTTTCCTATGTCTAATGTCGTTTTCCTCATATTTAGAATGTCCTCATTGTCCGTGTTCTTCATTATTCTTGTTCTTCAATTTGTCATCAACTTTTCTATTAAAAATAATCAAATTATATACAATTAATATAAAATTATTAAAAACCTTTTTATATACCATTACTAGCAAAACAACTACTAACCTGTATATTAGATACCTGGTCATCTACTGTGTTACTAGTATTATTATCAACACTATTATTTATATTATTTACATTATTATTGATATCTAAATCTAAATTAGTTACAATACTACTATCTAAATTAATTTCAAAATCTAAATCTAAATCTACACAATCCGAATCTATATTATCTGTATATATATATGTATATATATATGTATCTATATGTATGTATATATATGTATGTACTGTAGTATCTGTATCGGTAGGTAGGTTATTATTATTTGAATATATATATATATATATATATATATATATATATATATATATATATATATATATATATATTACTAATAAGATTATTTTCATTATCTGAATTATTATCTACGTTTTCAAAATCTGTAAATAAATTAATAAATATATATATATATATATATATATATATATATTGATAAAGGATAAATTAGTCAGTTTACCTTCACATTGTTCAACACTCCTGCGGTTTACCAATGTCTGGTCCAAGAATCTCATCACTTACATATAGGGCCAGGGCTTAATTATTTTTGTAGTGTTTCTAGCACCTGGCCCACTTGGCAATGTAACAAGAAGACATTCTTTTCTCTTTCGTTTATATGATGTTTTCATACTCCTCCACATATTATTAACATCCGAAACTATATTTAAAATTTGTATCACGAAATTATTAAAATATTTAAATATGGAGTGTTATATCTTTCTTTCCAAAAATATTTGTTATATATATAGAATATATAGTATATATATATATATATATATATATATATATATATATATATATATATATATATATATATCTTGTTTACATAATGAAGTTGTAAACAAATTATGTAATATATTATTTATTAGTAATTATAATTACTTATTATAATTATTAATAATTCATATATGAATCTGGGATATAAGTTTCATTATAGTATATATTAAGTTTAAATATAGTATAACGTTATAATCTAATCATTAAGTTTAAATATAGTATAACGTTATAATCTAATCATTAAGTTTAAATATTATATAACGTTATAATCTAATCATTAAGTTTAAATATAGTATAATGTTATAATCTAATCATTAAGTTTAAATATTATATAACGTTATAATCTAATCATTAAGTTTACATATTGTGTAACATTATAATCTAATCATTAAGTCTAAATATAGTATAACGTTATAATCTAATCATTAAGTTATGTTAATAGTTATAGCATATATATATATATATATATATATATAATTATTAAAAAATTGAATACATACTTATATGTATACATATAAATTACTATAGTAATTTTATATATATATATATATATATATATATATATAATTTATAATAAACAAATATATGTGTAGCTATATACTATAGTATATCCAAATTTATCGGTGTAGATCTATAATTATACAGATGGTTTCAACAAATTATGATAATACACTTTCAATTTAAATGTTGGCTTCTCTAGTGCATACTTTCTTACCTTACCAGGTCGATCTTGCTCGGCATTCATTAACACGTAACTTCCATTCATCTCTATCATTCATCGCATTCATCAGTTCGTCTACATTACATTCGGTATCGTCGACGAGTTAATCTACAAAAGTTTTTGCTGGACGTCCACGGGAGCGTTTACCATGTTTAGGTAACCAGAGAAGAACGTCACAAATCAGCTCTTTTTTGCTCCTCCAACAATGTCCTGTGAATCTAAGTCTTTGTTCACGGGTCGAAGAAGTTACTTTGGAGTTTTGCCATAAAGTTCTTTATTGGTAAGATGGTCTTTCCATGATACGTTCAGAGTGGCCCGTAGCATGCGAGTGTAGGCTCCGTCGATTTTTTTTTCCAATTTTGTTGTTAAATTCCATGTAGGAATGTACTTAATTGCTCCATATACAAAAACAGATTCTACCGTTGCTCTGAAGAAGTTTCTTTTCAGATTTTTAGATAACTTTGAATTCCATATGTTGTTCATTTGGTTTAGTGCGGCCCAGGCTTTTCCTATTCTGACATTTATATCATGCTCTGTGGATGCTATAAAACTACCAAGGTATTTAAAGTCTTGGGTTTTCTTGATATTTTCTACATTCTGGGTTTTAATCATATCTGTTGAATTCTGATTGTATGCCATGTATTCTGTTTTAGCGACATTAATGTGAAGTCCGATTTCTTTTGCAGTTTTTTCTAGACTATTTAGTAAGATATTGGCTTCTTTTACGTTATTGGTGGTGATTGCAACATCATCTGCATAGTCTACATCTGTTATAGTGAATGCGGGGTATCTTGAGCTCTTTCTTTCTGTGAGAGTTAATCCATATTGTGAGTTACTATCAATCGATGTTCTCATTATGTAGTCTAAACAGATAATAAATAGATATGGTGCTAAGGTATCTCCTTGCATACTTTCTACTAATATATATACAATTTCATATTATGAATTTTATTCAATAATATATTAATATATATAATATATTTAATACCATTTTTACGATACCTTTGTATATTATAGAAAACTCTCGCTCAATGGCTACATACGTAGATTGAACAAATTCGATTAAATTATTGTTTTCATATTTATTATATGCATACGCGCATAAATTTCATGTGACACTAGGATGACCTTAACTAATATAAGTATTATTAATATACATTTATCATTTATTATAATTAATTATTAATAATACAAATAAATATTAATAAAATATTATTTATAATTTAAAATTTAATTATAAATTTAAAATTAAATTTATAGTAAATATTGTTTACCTTTGCAGCTAATCTCTTTAGCCAAACTATTCAAAATTAAATTGAGTTGATTCTGTCATGATATTCAGCAAGAGATCAGTCCCATAGACAGGGAGTGTCATTATATAATTTAATTAGTGTTATTTTATTATCCTCCATTTTTAAATATTGAAAAATTTGTTTGCAAATATTTATATTATTCACATAATGCATTCTGATATTTGATTCGAATTGATTCGAATAAACACAGAAATTCAACAAGTTGAATTTTAAATTTTATTCGAATATAAATAGAACGCTTCGAATATTCGAAGGTAATTTCCCATAATGAATTATAATATCCTATTCGAATTATTCGAAGGTAAATGAACTATTCGAGGCAGTGTGAAACCCGCTTTACTGTATTAGGATGAAAACATATACATGTACGCTTATAACAAAAGCCATACTAATTAAATTAAGTAACATTTTATATATAATAATTAAGATCATTTAAAATAATGTTAATTATATATAATATATTGGGGGTGGGGGAGGGTGATATCCATGTAATCTACACCATTATCTATAGATAATATATATATATATATATATATATATATATATATTAATTCTAAAAAGTAAATTAATTCCAAAGTCGAAACATTAATGTGACACCACAGTGACACCACAATGACACTACATAGACACCACAGTGACACTACAGTGACACCATAGTGACAATACATAGACACCACATTGATACCGCAGTGACTCTACAGTGACACCACAATGACACCACAACTACATCATAGTGACACCATAATGACACGACAGTGACACCACCACTACTACATATAATGCCTTCACCGACGAAACTCAATAATAGTATTACTTATTAATTTAGTGCCGTGACGGAGTCATCGTAGGGGAAGCACATACTAATGACGCACACTACTTCCTCTATTATTCACGTTTAGCAGTCTTATTTAGGAGTTCGTGCAAGGGGATATTAGACCAGTCCAAGATGTCATAATAGTATACTATATATATATATATATATATATATACTATAGTATATACTAATAATAATAATAATAATAATAATAATAATTATAATATCAGATTCAGTTGATGACCGAGATTAAAAACCCAGGTATGGTATAGAATTCTATTGAACTTATCGAGATACTATAATGATATCGTATATATATATACGATATATCTGATCGTGATACAGAATTTATATCGACATTATTAAATTAAACTATCTTTATAATCTGGTAATGAGTTGTTGTCTATTAATAATATACTATTATAATAGTATTTATTATAATCATTATTAATGACAAGTAATTAACGAAATATGATGAGTCGACTAATTTTAAATTATATGTTGAATATATGATTAATACAATATACAATAAGTTTTAATTAACCCTTTAAGTTACAGTAAGTATGAATAATACTGCACTAAATTTATAATATTATATGTATTGCAAACAAAATATATGCATGGTTTTAAAAAAAAGAAACTGTGTATTCGTATTTATTAATTTTACTAATTTCTTTGTTACTTAGTTTCTACTCATGTGATCATATGAAACAATGATATACATTCAAAGGGACGCTATCTTTTCAATTTTCAATTTCATATATTTTAATCATTTTATACTACTATTACATGTATCTATATAATAGATAAGGAATAATTATTATAAATATATTATTTATAAATGTGTATAATAGATAAGAAATAATTATTACACATATATTATTTGGCATGAAAATTTAAATGCCAATTACTCAATGATCAATTGTTACGCTATATATATATATTTATATATAAACGATATATATATATATATATATATATATATATATATATATATATATATATTGAATCATAAAAGTAGTAATCACGATTTAGAATTAATTAATAATATTGGATAATTCTTTAATCATATTATGTAATTCTGAAATATGTGTAATGAAATGTATCCGTCTTCGATGAATAATTATAAATTTATTGGGTAGTAAATATATCTATATATTTATAATATATATATATATATATATATATATATATTTATAATATATATTTACCTATATATACTACCTATATATTATGATATGTTCAAATATGTGTATACATTCGAAGACATTTCTTCAAACGTATATTAATATCGAATATATCGAGTAAATAAATATTGTTATTCATATAAAGAATCGAAGCTTAATGAAGACAATTATTTGTAATTATATATAAATATTGTATTATAAATACTAACAATGTTATATAAATTGATAGAATGTTCATGAATATTAACAGAGGTTCTAGAATAATAATTACCACGAAAATTTTCGAGTTAGTTAAATAAACTATGAAATAAAATAGATGATTTTTAAATATGATGATGATTAAAAAATCAAATAACAAATTGAAATCCTTGAACTCTATATCTAAATTAAAATAAAGTATGTAACCAAACAGTTAATATATGTTCTATATAAAATGTATATATGTAGGGGAAAGTAACCGAATACGAACAGTGCCCGAATACGGAAACTTTCGGTATCTTAGAAACCATAAATCCTAAAAAAAAAATTATAATGAATAAAATAGTCTAAATAGTCTTAACAAGTATTTTTTTATTTTATAAATAATCACAATATTGTTGATATATCCAATAAACTGATTTTTTTATTACGTTTTTAAATTTATCAAAAAAAATTTCAACTTAAAACCTTCTCAAGAATATACAAATATATCGATATCAAATATAACACTATATTATTAAAAACTAAAGCATCATGAACATTATATATATATATATAATTTCTATATTTTTAATTAAATATTCATTAAGTTGTAAGCATATATAATAATAATAATAATAATAATATTTATTAGAAGAAAGTTGTATATATATATATCATGTGAATTATTAAATTCATTATATTATTGTTTCCTCTAAAAGGCTTCAGATGAAGATAATTATCTTTTCTATCCTGTCGCCTGCATCACCATCACCAGAACTGCCCACCATCACCGGAACGTTTTTTTTTGTTGAATTACTTTACTTTTTTTCATTTCGTTTTCTTCTTATGTTTTATAAGATATTTTATTATCATTTAAAAACATAAAAATAAAAATAATAATAATAATAATAATAATAATAATAATAATAATAATAATAATAATAATAATAATAATAATAATAATAATAATAATAATAATAATAATAATAATAATAATAATAATAATTGAGCTTTATATCTAATGACATAGATCATAGATATAAATTACAACATAATATTGATAAATTGTATGAATGGTCTAATTCTTGGCAATTAGAAAACGCTGCAAAAAAAGCAGCTGCTCTTACATTAGGTAATACTAATAAACCATTGTATACTATAAATAATGTTTCAATAGTAAACTGTAGATCGTATCGTGATCTTGGTATCAAATTTGATCCATCATTACATTTCTCTGAACATATTGGTGTGTGCTGTACAAGTGCATATTGTGTTATCAATCGTATATTTCGCTGTTTCATTACTAATAATATGCCAGATATTAGAAAAGCATATATATCATATGCTAGACCCCACCTTGAATATGCGTCGACAGTCTGGAATCCGGGATTAGATGCCAGGACATTCAAAGGACTGAAGATAAAACTAGAGAAGGTCAAAAAATTCTTTACGAGAAGATTAATCGAGAGATGCGGTTTACCTTATAAACCTTATAATGAAAGATTAATATACCTAAATCTAGATTCTCTAGAAATCATAAGAACTAGATTTGATCTTGTTATGGTATATAAGCTATTTAACGGATTGGTATCTATGAATGCATCATCTATTATTAATATCAAAAAGACCAACTACAATACCAGAGGCCATTCTCTGCAAATTAGTATGAATACATGTAAACTAAATGTAACAAAAAATCTACTAAATAATCGAATAGCTAAAATTTGGAATGGTCTTGATGAACATATTGTATTAGCAAATAGTTTATATACCTTTAAAAATCATATTAAAAAAATTATAACTTAATATTTATTTATACATATATATATATATATATATGTATATATATATAATTTTATAAATTATTAATTTTAATTATTAATTGTTTTTATCACATGTGCCATGTGATACGTTTCTAATTTACTATTGTTATTTTTATATGTGTACTATCTACGTTTTGTTGTCGTTTTGTGAATTTATCACTACATATTGTTAATTATTACTAAATCGAACTTGAAAAATTCATAATAAATATTCATTCAATTCAATTCAATTCAATAATAATTAACATATATAATTTTTTTTTTTTTTTATAATTTATTTATATAATTTATTTTTTTTTAATTTTTTTTTTTTTAATTTTTTTTTAATTTTTAATTTTTTTTTGTATCTCAATGAGTTGATTTTTTATTTTTTTTTTATATGAATTTTTGTTTTTTATAATTTGGATATCTCCATTTAGATCATTCCATAACTTAGGTCCCATGGTTAGGATACTATTTATTAGTTGACTTTTTTTTGTATAAGGTATTTTGTAGATAGGTGATTTCCTTAATTTATTTTTATTTTTATTTTCGTGTTTTTTATAATTTGGATATCTCCATTTAGATCATTCCATAACTTAGGTCCCATGGTTAGGATACTATTTATTAGTTGACTTTTTTTTGTATAAGGTATTTTGTAGTTAGGTGATTTCCTTAATTTATTTTTATTTTTATTTTCGTGTTTTTTATGTATGTTATAAATATTTTGTGGTAGATTATTATTGTGATGGTCATGCATGTATATTAGCGTGTTATATTTTATTAAACTATTGAGTTTTAATATATTATTCCTTTCAAATAGCAAATTTGTATGTTCTCTGAAATATTTGGTTTTGTTTATTATTCTTATGATTTTTTTTTGTGTGAGAATTAAATTTGTAAGATTACTTTTATAAATATTACCCCATATTATATTTCCATACATTATGTGTGGCAGGAATAGGCTGTTATATATGATAATCAATGGTTTTGTCTTAATGTATTTTGATAGTCTGCTTATTGAGTAAAGTATTTTCGATAATTTATTATTAAGATTAAATATATGATTTTTAAAGTTTATATCTTTGTCAATTATTATTCCTAGATATTTATATTCTATTTCATTTTGTATTGATATGTTATTTATTTTTATATGTATGTTACTGTATTTTCTCGAGTTAAAATTGACTATTTTAGTTTTATTGATATTTATTTTAAGTTTATTAAATGTGTACCATTTTTCTATTTTTGTAATCATATTATCTATGGTATATTTTAATTTTTCATTATTTTCACTTGTAAATGTTATTGCTGTATCATCAGCATATACAATAAGTTTTACTTGTTGGTTATTATTGAATAATAATGATAGGTCATTTGTATATATTATAAATAGGAGAGGACCAAGTATTGATCCTTGTGGTACCCCAATATTATTACATAATATTTGTGATTTTTTATCATTTATCAAAACAACTTGTTTTCGATTACTTAGGTAGCTTTTGATAAGTTGTAGCGAATTGCTTCTTATTCCATATTTATATAATTTATCTATTAATATGTTGTGATCTAGCGTGTCAAATGCTTTGCTTAGATCAAGGAATAGAGTATTTATTGATTTATTTTGTTCTTTGTTTATTAATATGTGGTTATATAAATCTAAAATAGCATGTGTTGTGTTATGCTTTTTAGTATATCCGTATTGTGTATTAGATATAATTAGGTTTTTTTGAATAAATGAAGTAAATCTCTGATGTATTATTTTTTCAAATATTTTTGAAATTTGACATAGTATTGATATGGGCCTATAGTTGCATGGTTCGTATTGGTTTTTATTTTTATATATGGGTTTTATTATGGAATTTTTCATTTTTTGTGGAAATATACCTTCACTAATACATAAATTAAAAATATGTGTTAGTGGTGATGAAATATAATCTATTGATATTTTTACAATTTTCATGTTAATTAGGTTTATATCTAATGAGGTTTTTAATTTACTATTTTTTATTATTGAAGTTATTTCTTGTTTATTGGTTGGTTCTATGAATATAGAATTATTTATATTTGGTATTTCTACAGGATTTATTATATTTTGATTTTTAAATTGATCATTTATAATTTGTGCATTATTAATAAATTGTTCATTAAATATATTTGCTATTTTACTTGAGTCAAATGTGTTTTTATTGTTTTTATCTTTAATGTATGTAATATTGTGTTTATTTACATTTGTATTAATGATATTATTTACTGTTTTCCAATGTTCTTTCGATGTTATGTTATCGTTTATTTGTTAGTTAATGTATTTTTGTTTTGCTTGTTTTATTGTGTTTTGTAAATTATTTCTATAAGATTTATAAACGTATAAATCTAATTCTGATTTACTTTGTAGATATGAGTTAAATAGTTTTTGTTTTTTATTTATTTTTCTTTTTATGTTATTTGTTATCCAGTTTTTAGAGAATATGTGTGATGATACTTTTGAAGTGATTATGGGAAAGTGTTTGTTTATTATATTTATATATTGAGTGTAGAAAATATTATAGGCATCTTCTGCATTATTGTTATTATATACAGTGTCCCATTTTATTTGTAAGGGAATTATGTCTAATACGGGCCAGTGTGTAATACGGGCCACTGCGATATCTCAGTAACTATTATTCAAATAAAAAAAAAATATATACAAGATTTATTCAGTATCACATTTCTATTAATAAGGGGTATTTTTTTTTTAATATTTGCATTTATATTTCTAATATTGATCATTATATCAAAAAATAGTTTTCAAATGAAAATGTACTAAATAATTATTTGTTTATCCACCATTTTCGTTAATAAATATAACATTAATTAAATAATTCAAAGCACGATTGGAAAGATTAATTAAATACGAAGAATATAAATGTATACATTCTACTTTATATATAATATTAAGTGCGTGAGGGGTTATTTAACAAGTGTATCAAATGTTTGCAATACGGGCCACCTAATGTTAGTAATACGGGCCACATGACCAATGAAAATGCTTGATTCTATGTTACTATTTTACAATATTATATCACTGAAATAAAATGTAATATAAGTGCGTGCGATATCGTGCGTGTATTAATACCACCGATATAAAGAATTTTGTTTATATCGTATATTCATACCATCGATATAAAGAAAGTATGATTCATACATGCGTTTATTGATAGATCAAACTATTACGAGAGTTGTTATAATGAATGTGTACATTATTATCATAGAAATTACAATTAGGTGATTCTAATGTATATGATTATTACACCGTATGTATTCATATTTACGTATACTCATATGAATGTTAATATATACACATATATATATATATATATATATATATATATATATATATACACTATATATACGCATATACTCATATATGAATATCAATATGTATTGATATATAAAGGCATATTATATGTTTAAATATATATGCATTTATAATATTGTACATATATTTGAATATATGAGAGGGAATAAGTGTACTCGTTATGTACGATTGTATTATATATACCCACATATTTATACTCATAGATACATACTCATATTAATATATATATATATATATATATATATATAACTTTAGCAAATGTGATATTATTTGTAATTATATCAGTGTATCAATTTTAATATTAAATAATAAAATCATAATTGGTATCTATAGATATCTATAATTATCGACTATAATCGATAATAAATATTATATTGAAATATAATTGATATAATATGCATTAAAGTATAATGTAAATGTTAATATAATGGAATCAATATTATCTAAAATTAGTGAGATCGGAAACTATTGTTAGCTCATCGAGATGGCATCTAATATATATCTAGCGAGGCAGTAATTATATTTATGTGCATTGTTTGTTTATAATAATATAATTATGAAAGAAAGTCGTATATGTAAATCCATAGATGTTACAATGTATTTCATTTGAAGTAATTATAATATGAATTTCTGATCAGTAATTCGACTTATTAATGTGTTTACTAATAATAGATAGGTTATATAATGTATAAACTATATTATTATTTCTATGGTATTAATATTATAAACCATATGATTAGTAAATAGTTTATGTATACAATTATATGCTTATGATTATATGATATTATTTATAATACATAATTTATAATAATTATATACATATTTGTCAATGAATGATGAATGTTATCTCATTCCTAATTTCCATTCATTATTATATGATTTTATGTAATATTATTATACATATAGGTTGTGTATAATTTCCTAAGTCAGTTGATAGAAAATAATTATAAAATGTAACAGTCTCTAGAAACACATGCGTATGAATGTTTACATTATTCAGCATAGTATACGTCATATAGAACAATTAAAGTTACGCTCTATCGATATTCTATAGAATTTAGTTAATGCATTTTATTGTTAACTTTTTGTTAACTTTTACTGTTAACTTCATTGTTATTTCTATTTTATTTATTATATCTAACTTAATGTAGATTATAATATTTATATATTGCACATTTTGTTAACAACATTTTTGTTTATTCATATAAATCATTGTTATATTTAGTTATCGACATTTTCACTTAATATTTATTTTATATTGTATACAACATTTTTCAAATCTATTCACTAATACAACACATATATATAATTAATTATTAAAGTTTATATTTTTAAATTATATTTTAATATTGTTAATTTCTCTAGATCCTGCATACTATACAAAATATATAGACATAAATAATTCATCGTAAATTATTAATTTATATATTATTATATATTCTAATTTATACCCAACGCCGTTAAATATTCAGACACACATTATAACACATAGTTCAATGAACAGTTTTATTTTATATTTACTATTCTAAAGGATACAATTAAAAATAAATTAAATCAATAATACAATTAAAATTCGCCATACAATTCAATATCTTATTATGCAATACTTTTTGATTCATTAGATTTTACAGTTTGATTTATATAGAAATCGATATTTGTGTTATAAATATATTTTACATGTATCTTATATTTTAACATTGATATGCATATTAATTTATTTATTATAAATATAATTTTATTAATGTAACATGTTCACCCAATACTTATACACTGTAATACCATCGTAGGTGTAGATATATTATATATGTAATCACGTGTCTATTAAGTATTCCATTATAGTATATTGATAATAATCAATATTAGTAATCGATAATGATATCATTTAATAATTATATTAATTATCATATTTTGTTAATTACTACTACTAATATTACTATTACTACTACTACTACTACTATTACTACTATTACTACTATTACTACTACTACTACTACTACTACTACTACTACTACTACTACTACTACTACTACTACTACTACTACTACTACTACTACTACTACTACTACTACTACTACTACTACTACTACTACTACTACTACTACTACTACTACTACTACTACTACTACTACTACTACTACTACTACTACTACTACTACTACTACTACTACTACTACTACTACTACTACTACTACTACTACTACTACTACTACTACTACTACTACTACTACTACTACTACTACTACTACTACTACTACTACTACTACTACTACTACTACTACTACTACTACTACTACTACTACTACTACTACTACTACTACTACTACTACTACTACTACTACTACTACTACTACTACTACTACTACTACTACTACTACTACTACTACTACTACTACTACTACTACTACTACTACTACTACTACTACTACTACTACTACTACTACTACTACTACTACTACTACTACTACTACTACTACTACTACTACTACTACTACTACTACTACTACTACTACTACTACTACTACTACTACTACTACTACTACTACTACTACTACTACTACTACTACTACTACTACTACTACTACTACTACTACTACTACTACTACTACTACTACTACTACTACTACTACTACTACTACTACTACTACTACTACTACTACTACTACTACTACTACTACTACTACTACTACTACTACTACTACTACTACTACTACTACTACTACTACTACTACTACTACTACTACTACTACTACTACTACTACTACTACTACTACTACTACTACTACTACTACTACTACTACTACTACTACTACTACTACTACTACTACTACTACTACTACTACTACTACTACTACTACTACTACTACTACTACTACTACTACTACTACTACTACTACTACTACTACTACTACTACTACTACTGCTGCTGCTGCTGCTGCTGCTGCTGCTACTACTACTACTACTACTACTACTACTACTACTACTACTACTACTACTACTACTACTACTACTACTACTACTACTACTACTACTACTACTACTACTACTACTACTACTACTACTACTACTACTACTACTACTACTACTACTACTACTACTACTACTACTACTACTACTACTACTACTACTACTACTACTACTACTACTACTACTACTACTACTACTACTACTACTACTACTACTACTACTACTACTACTACTACTACTACTACTACTACTACTACTACTACTACTACTACTACTACTACTACTACTACTACTACTACTACTACTACTCTACTCTACTACTCTACTACTACTACTACTACTACTACTACTACTACTACTACTACTACTACTACTACTACTACTACTACTACTACTACTACTACTACTACTACTACTACTACTACTACTACTACTACTACTACTACTACTACTACTACTACTACTACTACTACTACTACTACTACTACTACTCTACTACTCTACTACTCTACTACTCTACTACTCTACTACTCTACTACTCTACTACTCTACTACTCTACTACTCTACTACTCTACTACTCTACTACTCTACTACTCTACTACTCTACTACTCTACTACTCTACTACTCTACTACTCTACTACTCTACTACTCTACTACTCTACTACTCTACTACTCTACTACTCTACTACTACTACTACTAATACTACTACTACTAATACTACTACTACTACTACTACTACTACTACTACTACTACTACTACTACTACTACTACTACTACTACTACTACTACTACTACTACTACTACTACTACTACTACTCTACTAATCTACTACTCTACTACTCTACTACTCTACTACTCTACTACTCTACTACTCTACTACTCTACTACTCTACTACTCTACTACTCTACTACTCTACTACTCTACTACTCTACTACTCTACTACTCTACTACTCTACTACTCTACTACTACTACTACTACTACTACTACTACTACTACTACTACTACTACTACTACAACTACAACTACAACTACAACTACAACTACAACTACAACTACAACTACAACTACTACTACTACTCTACTACTACTACTACTAATACTACTACTACTACTACTACTACTACTACTACTACTACTACTACTACTACTACTACTATTACTACTACTACTACTACTACTACTACTACTACTACTACTACTAATAATAATAATAATAATAATAAGACGATTTATTTAAACACTCATTAAATAACAACAAAGATTGTTCTGATAAGTGTGAGAAAAGAAGATGATTATAAACATAAACATATAGTAAAAAACATATAGTAAACACAACAACATAAACAATAATGTAATATAAGTTATAAAAAATATTATAATTATATATTAAACAATCAAGTATCAATTCGTTGATAATATATATGATTTCAATACATTCTTAAACTTATGTGTAGAATGTATTGATCTAATATGGAGAGGAATAGAATTCCATAACGTTGGTGAACTACACGAGAAAGCACGATTGCTTGTTCGAATCAACTTGGATTTATGATAGACGAGTACAAGTTTATCATTCGATGACCTAAGTCGAGTAGATGGAGTATTATATGTTAGTGTAGCATGCAAATAACGTGGCATTTTATTGACCAATGTTTTATGGATAATACACAGTATTCTATATATAGATTTCTGTTGAATATTAAATATTCTACAATCAACCATTCTCTTTGATACACTAGTATAATCAGATAATCGTTGTCTGTATATTATCCTTGTGCTCATTCTGATTATTCTCGATATATTCATCATCAGATTATTGGGTAAACCGTGATAAATAGATGAGCAATAATCAAAACGAGACATTACTAATGATGTTATCAACATTAACGTTATATCTTTTGATATGAATTTTCTAGCTCTACGAATATTGTAGAGGTCATAGTTAGACTTACGACATACTTCAACTATATGTGACTTAAAAGTTAAATTCCTATCAAATATGACACCTATATATGTAATTTTATCACTAGGAATAATAATGGTATCATCAATAGATACAGTCGGGAATTGGTAGCCAGTAGGAATATTCAGTAGCTCAGATTTATAAGTATTTAATAATAAATTATTAGTTGTAAGCCAATGATGAATTGCGTTACTACAGCGCGTAAGTACATTTGAGTTTTTAGAAGAAAAACGTGAGAGTGGAACATACAGCAGTATATCATCTGCATATAGATGGTATTTTATTTCTGTGAATGTACATATCATATCAGATAAAGGTTTAATATAAATTAAAAATAGAATTGGCCCAAGAACAGAACCTTGGGGTACACCAGTTGTTAACATACGTGTTGATGATATAGAGTTATTTGTTTTAACTGAAAAAGTTCTATCTTTAAGGTATGACATGAACCAATCTAATGCTGAGTTACATACTCCTATATTAATTAGCCTATTTTTCATGATAGTGTGATCTAAGGTATCAAATGCAGCAGAGAGTAACATTTGTACCGGATAGTTATCATCGATCATTAACATTACGTTATCTAATACATTTATTATAGCTGTTTCTGTACTATGAAATGGTCTATAAGCACTTTGATAGATGTCTAGTAAATCATTGGTTTCTATATAATTAATGAGTTGTTGATAAACAACTTTCTCTAGTAATTTTGCTATAATAGTAAGTTGCGATATAGGTCTGTAGTTGCTTAATATATTATAATCAATATTGTGTTTTTTTATAATAGGAGAAATTATAGCATGCTTTAGGTCAGGGTGATCAAAACTATTATTAAGAGATGAACTAATAATATCACATATATAACTAGACAAAGTAGTAGCTAATACCTTCATAAGTATGAGAGAAATAGGGTCATTAGGAGAAGAGGTTTTCAGACATTGTAATAATCTTGCAATCTTACTAGTAGAAGGAGAAATAAATATAGACAAGGAGCATGACATTGGGTTTATATTATCATTTAAATTAGTGGGGTGTGTTGATATATGATTATAATAAATTGTAGAATTAGTAATAGAATTACGAATTTTTTTGATTTTTTGAATGAAAAAATCAGCAAACATATTAGAAAGTTTATCTGATTGCAAATCTGGTAGTGTTGCTTTCGGTTTTCTACCAAGTATATTATTTGCAGTTTTATAAATTAAATGGGTGTTATTCTTGATTTCTATGAATTTATTATGGTAATATTCTTTCTTTGCAATAAGAATTGACTTTTTAAAATATTTTCTAGAAATAATATAACTATCAAATGAACTATCAGATTTAGAAATTTTATATAATCTTTCATATTTTCTCATTTCCTTTTTAGCTTTTAGATTTGTTTCATTGAACCAGTGTATTTTATTATCATTAATATATTTAACTTTACTAGGGGCATGTTTATCTAATAGATAAAGTAAAACATTATTGAAATTAGTAATGCTAACAAATTGGTTGTTCATCGATGATTTTAGATCAAATTTGAATCTACATAAGTCAATTTTAGAAATATTTCTATAATTAATATGTCGTTTGAGTTGTTTTATAACAGGGATATTTATTGTAAGTGATATAGTAAAGTGGTCAGTAAGTAAGTGCGTAATCGGTTTGATTTGTATAATTAAGTTTGATTTTGATGACGATATAACAAGGTTACTACTACTACTACTACTACTACTACTACTACTACTACTACTACTACTACTACTACTACTACTACTACAACTACAACTACAACTACAACTACAACTACAACTACAACTACAACTACAACTACAACTACAACTACAACTACAACTACAACTACTACTACTACTACTACTACTACTACTACTACTACTACTACTACTACTACTACTACTACTACTACAACTACAACTACAACTACAACTACAACTACAACTACTACAACTACTACTACAACTACAACTACTACTACTACAACTACAACTACAACTACTACTACTACTACAACTACTACAACTACTACAACTACTACAACTACTACAACTACTACAACTACTACAACTACTACTACTACTACTACAACTACTACTACTACTACTACTACTACTACTACTACTACTACTACTATTACTACTACTACTACTACTACTACTACTACCACTTATTTAAATCAAATTATGTAATCTATTATTTATTTTATTCCTATATATATATATATTATAGAAATAACGTAGATATTATCTACTAGATACGTAGGTTACATTAGTAGGTTGCCGTAGTTCACTATGGTGCAAATTAGTTTAAATCACTGAAATAAATTGAAGTATGCGTGATAAGTATTCTTATAGCGTGAAAATGGTATCATCAATATAACATTTCATTTGATTGGTTGAAAAATGATAACTACTTTCGCCATATATTGGATGTTTCACCCGGCCCGTATTAAAACCACCTGGCCCGTATTACAAACATTGTTTGCAATACGGGCCGGGCACATTTTCGACAATAAATAACATTTTTACAAAAATTGAAATTGTAATGTTATTGGCGTTTATAATATCTAAATCGTGATAAAATTTCATTAATTTATAATCATAAATAAAAAAGTTATTTGATACCATAAAAAGTGGCCCGTATTAGACATAATTCCCCTAATAGATTGTTAATAAATGTTACAATATTATTGTTTTTAATTTTTCTTGTTGTTATTAATGTTTTATTTTTCAGTAATCTGTTATTTAAGTTAAAGTTTGCATATATTGGAAGATGGTCAGTTATTTGTTCTTGTATTATACCACTTTTTCCTATGAAATTTCTATCTATATTAGTGTAGATTTGGTCAATTATTAAGTTTGTATTTGTATTGTATATTGGTCTTGTATTTGAATGTATAAGTGGTGTTAGTCCTAATTGGTGCATTAGTTGGTTTATTTTTGAATTTATATTATTCGTCGTGTCTATATTGAAATCCACCATTATTATAAATTTGTTGTTGATGAATTTATGAAATTTATCATAAAATATTGTATTAAACTCTTCTATTTTGTTAAATGGACTATTATAGATACATGATACTGTTATATTTTTATTATCACTTTCTTGTATTATTTCTATTGTTACTATTTCTAGATAATCTATTATATTAAATGTTAGTTCATTTACTATGTTATATGTTAGGTTGTTAGTTACGTATATGCATACTCCCCCTCCTCGTCTCTTATCTTGACAATGTCTATTATTTATTACCTGTTTATAATTAGGTATATTTAAGTTATTATTATTTATGTTATTTAGCCAGGTTTCTGAAAGGCAAATTATTTCTGGTTTTTTTGTTAATAAATTTAAAAAATCTGTCAAGTATTCAAAGTTGTGATTAAGACTTCGTATATTTAGATGTATAAATGTTAGATTATGTTCGTCTATTTTTTTGTTTATTTTATTAAAATTGTTTGTTGTTATATATTCATTTTTTCTTTTGAGTTATTCATTTTTATTTTGTAATTCTATTATTTTGAATGTATTATTTATTGAACATCTTACCACAAATTTGTGTCCATTGATTGTTTTACCTTTAGCTTCTATGGAGAGCTTTTGTATTTCTATTAATTGTTCTTTTGTATATTCTTGTGATATACTATTCTTACTATACTGCGTATTTTTTAATTTATGTGCTGAATTTATAATGTCTTGTTTTTCGTTTTCTGTATTAAATGTTATTTTTATTGGTCTTATTTTATTAGCTTTATCATCATATTTTCCTATTCTATGGTATTTAGTTATTTTATAATCACATTCAGTATTTTTCAGTATATCATGTATTTTATTTAATTCATTACTTGTTCTTGTTTCGAAATTGTCATCATTTTCCATTTTAACATTATACAGTATTATGGATTTATTTTTTTCAACGTTAACATTATTTTCATTTATTATCTTTCTTATTAGCTTTATCATCATATTTTCCTATTCTATGGTATTTAGTTATTTTATAATCACATTCAGTATTTTTCAGTATATCATGTATTTTATTTAATTCATTACTTGTTCTTGTTTCGAAATTGTCATCATTTTCTATTTTAACATTATACAGTATTATGGATTTATTTTTTTCAACGTTAACATTATTTTCATTTATTGTCTTTCTTATAGTATTGGTCATATTAGTTTGGATTGCTGAGTTTATATTTAGTTTTGTAATTTCTGCGAAAGATTGTAAATCTGACTTATGTGTTGTGTTTGTTAATTTGTTAATTATTGTGTTTTGATTTTCAATTATTATTGCTTGATTATCTATTATTATTTTTTGATTAGATAATATTTCATTAAAATCCTTTAAATTTAAGTTAATGTTGTCATTTTTTTTTTTATTTGCCATTTTTTATAAGTAATATATTTTCGAAATATTTAAAATATTTGTATATGTTATATGCTATATGCTATTATATATAATGTATCTTATTTATTATACATAGAATAATAAAAGGATAAAATGATATATATATATATATTTATACCATATGTGTACTTTATTGTTTATTTATATTGGATATAAGCACAAATATACATGGCAATGCATAAATATATAATGTATATAGTTTAATGTAATAATTAATTATTATAATTAAATCAAATTAATTATGCAATTATAGATAGAATGAAATGTATATAAACTAATACAAAATAAAATGTATATATTGTATAACAATGTATATAATGTATATGAATGTATATAATGTATATGAATGTTTATAATGTATATGAATGTATATAATGTATATGTATGTATATGAATGTATATGAATAGTGTAAGACATGTAATAATAGTGAAATTATAATATGAATATATAGATTATAAATATAAATAATAGAATAGAGAAAAATGTAAACAACAATATAATAGAAATGATATGCTCCAATTATTTTAATAATATTTTAAATATGAATGATATAAAGTTGAATAAATGACAAAGTAGTGCGTGAAAAAAATAATTAATAAGTAAACAATGTGTGTTATATGTTTATAAATGTGATGATTATAAAATATTCATGGAAAACTTATCTGGATATCGGATTAAGCAGGCTAAATTAATTTGGAATTAAATTGATGTTTGACAGAATAATAGTAAACAGGAAGTGAAAGTTAGAAAGTATAGAGGTTATATAAGTCCCTACTACGGCCACTATATATATAAATACGGACACCCTATAACCAATCAGCGCATAGCGTATGAACAATTCTGATTATACTAAAAATCGCGTTCGTTATAATATTAATACCTCCAAAAAAGCTAAATCTAAAATGATTAGATACTTAAATTGTATGATTAATTAAAAACATAATACAAATAAATAAATTATTTAGTAATTAAATTGTATTAAATTATTCATAAAATTGAATTATCAATAATATATAGTTTATCTAGAGGTATATACTATACGTTATAGTGTATCCGTATTATAACACAGGGTGTCCGTATTCGGACATGGGTAACGAATACGGACACCCTATATCTATAATCTAATATCTATAATCATATAATATTAATATATTGTAATTTTTAAATACAAATAATTAGTCATAAAATGTTAAGACCATTTATTGTTAAAGTGTCCGTATTAGGTTACTTTTCCCTATATAATAATATTAAATATATATAACAATTAAATTTCATATGTATACTTCCTAGTAGGAAGTTCCTACCATGATAATTAATAGCCTAATATTAGTATATATATATATATATATATATATATATATTGTATTGTATTTATAATTGTATTGTAATTGTATTGTAAAGTTTGTACGCAATATCAATCATAACACAATATACTTTAATTACGATTTATAGGGTTTATGTATCCTATGTACAGGGCCGGCTTAAGCATACTATGGGCCCCGGGCAAAAAAAAGTATGGGCCCCATAATAATTGAATAACATATTAAATGGGACATTTTAGCAAAAACTAATATTTATAACTCTTCAATTTTATCATATGTTATCATTATACTAATTATTTTGTAATTTGTTTGTATACTTTAATCAACTCCTCATAATAATTTCTTTTCTCGCATATATATTTAGAGCAGTGGTTCCCAACCTTTTTTCACCGTGACCCTTTTTTATAATTCTTAATTAAAAAATATACCATGACCCAATGAACAATTTTATTTTATTATTATTATACTTTAATCATAAAATAATCATATAAACATTAATATACATATATTTAAATATATATTTCCATCTTAAATTGTTCTCGTCCATAAATCCAATTTGCATATAAAAGCATTTATATTATTTTTTAGAAATTGACTCATGACCTACAAAAAATACTCAATGACCCAATTATGGGTCATGACCCATAGGTTGGAACCACTGATTTATAGAGTGCATAAATATTTGTATTACCGCTATTATCTCAATGTAACCTAATTGCAATACTTTTCTGATCGACTTTATACTACAAAGTAATTAGCTCAACGGTTTTCATGATATTGAAGTCTCACATTCTTGCATTTTATTGAATAAATACGTTGACTCTAGTAATGTAATAGATTATGTTATATTTTAACATATATAATATCAGATATAAATTATGTAATTATAAGAAGTCCACAAGAGAGTGCACTAACAGAATCTGCTTGCGATCACCATTTTATATTCGATAATGCTTTTAATAAAAAATATTATATTCTTCTTTAATCTAGATGTTAATATATTCTTTATGTAGTTTGGCTAAATAAATTATATTGATTTGGGATGAAGGCAAAGAATATTGCTACACTTGTCGAAGATTTAACGGCATTTTGCCCAACCAGATTTAAGGAATACACAGTGTAGATATGTGGATCCATATTGACAATGGACTATGGTATATTATAATATATTTCATGTAATTGAATCTTCCAGACATATTGCTGGCATTTTCATAACTTTGAGCTCTATAATCTATTATAATTATATTATTATTTAAAAAATTCTAATAGATCGATAGCTAAATATTGATCGATGTGATAAATTATCACTGATAAATTATCAGTGATAATGAATCTCAACGTACAATCGTACGTCGTAAATCAATAAATACCTATATAATAATAGTAGGCTATAATACCTACCTAACTTGATATAAATAACGATAATTGTTACCTACCTACATGTGATATATCTAGAATTGAATACACTGATATATAATATAATATTTTGAATTTCTTATTTAATTATGTAGTTATCAGTGATAACTTATCACCTATTCTCCAATAAGAATATATCCATTGTGTGTATTTATTTGTAAATAGGTAGATGAGGGTGATGTCAATCTAAACATTCATTTGTAAGTAGCCTAATAGGTGGATAATTGAAAAAATGCCTTTAGTATTATATGTATGTTATATATATATATTTATAAATAATATCTGTTTCAATAAATATAATATATTTCTGTAATAATAGTATGTTGAAAAAGATAATCATTTTATGTACAGAATTCCCTTTAATCAATAAACATTATTAAAAATACTATAGGAATAACCTAAAGCAGAATAATCCTATTTAAATTAAAACTATTATATATATATATATATATATATTATGTATACTAATACAACTATAATAATATATACACTATGAGAATATACACATTTGATTAATACAATCATAATACAGAGAAAATTAATTATTTTGAAAATATCTATTTTTTTAATTACTATAACAATTATAAATCTATATAGAATATCGTTTTTTCGTAATTTATAATCAATATAATCCTTTACAAATATCAGAAATCATAGTTAAAATATATTTCAATATATACATCATATTTAATTTTAATAAAAAAAAGAATACTTTTTGTTTTGTAAACTAATTATAGAATTATAAATTGTTAATATGGTTAATAATATGGTTAATAATCCCTTAATACGTTTATCATTTATCACCTTCTAGTTTATCAAACAATTATTTATCAATCCGTTTCATACTATTTTATCTAACAATCAGAGATGTGTGAGAAGATCTATGTTATCACTATTAGCATGTGCTCCAAAATCTTCATGTACCTGTTTCCACCATATCTTCGTGTCAATTTAGAAATTTTTGTAAAATTCACTCTTCAAATCGGCCTAAATGACTCATATTTAATTAATTTATTATATTATTTTTATTTTTTTAATTAGAATTAATAATATATAAGAAAAATAGTTAAGAAATTTTTTTTTTTCATATAAAAAGTAAAAAAAAAATAAATCATGGGCCCCCCAAAATTTGGGGCCCCGGGCAATTGCCCGATTTGCCCCCCCCCTTAAGCCGGCCCTGCCTATGTATATCACATATAGGTAAGTTTCACTTCACTACGAAAGTGTTAAAGTACATTAGTCACCGATAACGTGTGTCAAAGTTATATAGATGAGTCATAGAGGTATAGTTTACAGATGTATAGTTGATGGTAAAATACAAATCTATGACACGAGTAGACAACTATAGTTTTATATTCGTAAACCTATATTCATTTTTATCTCCAAAACTAATAACTTGTATTTAGAAGCACCGTTAGGTGTTGATGAATGCACAAGAACCATAACCTTTATTTAATAAATAGGTAATGGGTATAATAACCATAACTTATATTAGTAATATGATTATGAGTAACAAGCCCATTATGATTATGTAAGGTACTTAGTAATAGGTTAAATACATAGTTTTTTTACAGTGTATGCGCACATCGATGACGTCACACTATGACGTCACACTATGACGTCATACTATGGTATTGCGTAACCTTGCCTGCGTTGTCGTGACCTCAGAGGCGAGTTGTCCATCGACGATATCACCGGAAACAGACGCGGATGGGCGTACGAAGGCAGCGGTTTCTCGGTGAACTTTCTACGGAAGCGAGTCTGTCGGTGGGGCAGCGATATTCCTTGTTCTGGAGGGGTAGCGTGGAAAAGTGGTACGTTTACGTATTGTTATTATTAAATGTAGTAGAGATCAAATTCATATATTTATATATATATATATATATATATATACCTATAAGCCCCTCACAGTTATTTATAACTTGAATAAGTCTATGACTTATTGAGGGGTCCATTTGTATCCACTATTTGTATTGTATTAAATATATACATATATATATATATATATATATATATATTTGTGATTTCAATAAATAAATAAATATTATATATATATATATAAATAAAGTAGAAATACAAATTAATTGTATTCAAGATACCGTATTACATTGGGATACACTGGGATATTGTAGGCTAATACATAGTGAGTTGTGAATAGTGGTTTTGAATCTATTGAATCTATAGATAAGTTATGTGTTTATATGTTTACCAAATAGGAACTATATATATATACACTAACTTATGGGTTTAATGGGCGGAAGTAGTTTAGCTGCTTTAATGTAATCTTTCTCAGCCTTGGTCTCTGCGTCGGGTTTATCAAATTCCATAAACGAGTTTGTAAGTTGAGGTTATTCCGTTTATTAGGATTGTTATTAGATCCTAATAGGAGTGCTTTCCGATTATTCACGACCTCCTAACTCCGTCATGTGAATATATTTCCAAATAAGTATTATTCCGAGTAGATAACATGCAGAGATGTATTTATACATCAAAGTGTACACTATTGTAAACTTTAAATTGACGAGTTTACGTGCCTATAATCATTACAAGTATCACATTATATTCTTTTAATTATGTATAGTAATATTCAATATTAAAATGAATAAATGTACACTAACACATTTGCTACATACGCGTGTGTTAATACTTTACCACTCTACATCACTACCAACTACTTACAAATAATCACCAGTGCTAGGTAATATATTAAGAACTACCGATGTATCAATATTATAACGTATACAACTAATCAACGAATGTTGAGGGTTCACGTCCATAAGACTATTAGTGTAACTATATATATACATAGATATTTGTATACCGACAAGTATAGTTAACGGAGTTGTCTACGAGTAATAATGGGGCGTTAACTTTCGTCAGGGGTGGTTCGGTTTCGTGTTTGATTGACAGCTGCGGTTCTATGTACGACCGTAACCAGCGAGTGGCGATAGTAGTTCCGGTCATCGGCGTTAATTCGGCCTATTGTTTAGCTTATTAGCGGCGATTACGATGAGGCGGCGAGAACTGGTCGACGAGAGCCATCGAGAAATGACGAGATCGATAACGATTAATGTAGGCCTATGTTCAAGTGTGTAGTCGTATCGATTATATTTAGAACATTTAACAACTAAAATATTTATATTCGGGATGAAATGTGCTTTATTTAACTATAATGAATACATATAACATATAGACTATATATTCTTAATACTAATCACATATTTTAATGAGTTCGAATTAGATAATCGACCCCATTCCTATAAAAGTATAGGTAGTCAAATATATAGTATAGATTGATAATTTAGGCCTACTGTTTTATTTTGTTAAGTTTTTATTTTAAAGTTTACTTAAAATATGTATTACTTAATTATTACTATTATATGATAATGTGAAAAAGCTTCCGATCGCGTTCCTTCGCTTAAGGGGATCCCGCACACAACACGCAATTTGTCAATTTCGTGTATAAATAGATATGAGAAACATAGGTCAACTAAACAAAATAGAACTGATATTCTATTAATTCAATTGACCTACTTTTGTTTGTAATATATTCATAACATATACATGCATAGGAAAATAGAAAGTTATTTTTAATATTATTATTTATTATATTATATATATATCTACATTAAAAATTAGCAATACTAAAATGATGGATTTCTATAGAAATTATCATTGTATACAATGAATTCTATAAATTGTATTAATTATCTCTCTATTTTACTATTCACATAATTAAATTCTATATAAAGCAAAAAAAAATAATATTATAATTATAATAGTTTTTATGTTCTATATTTTTGAATGCACATACCTAGCGCGAAATAATTATTCTGAGAAAACAGCGTTTGAAGTTTAACAGCATAAAAATACAATATTGAATAGTATATAATATAGCATTATCTTATCTTCATAAAACACATTTTTGTGCAATTTCTAGACTGAATTCATGTCTAATTTTTTTACAGATACTAAAAAACACTACAGTAGGTATTATTAATTAACCTAAGTATTATTATGTAATAAAAAAAATATAAAAAAAATAAATTATCATCACTTTAAATGTGCGATTTTAAAACATTTATAATCATACCTCGGATAATGAAATTCTAATGTGAAGTATAATTTGTGTCTATTCATGTATCATATTATGCAGACAAGAACAAGAATATATAAAATATATCGATTATATACAGAGTTGTGTATTTTTTACCTACTTTTTATTTATTTTTATAAGGAATAAGAAATAAATTTAAACAATGTTATTTTGTTTATTTTCGTTATATTTATTGTTGTCATAGTATATATATTTGTTTATACACGGACCCTAATGTCAAAAACCTACCGAGCATATTATATATATAGCATTTAACTATAGTATATGCCTAATCTATCAATACACCTGTTCTATTTGGAGTACATACATACACTAAGAAAGTGTATGATTAATAATAGTGTAATATATCATGTCCTTTTGACTGAATTATTATTATTATTATTATCAGATTTAGGCAATGCCTAAATTATATTTAAATATATAGTTACTATAACTAATCGTAGTGGGTAGTTATAGGACTGGCTACATAAATAAATCATTGGAAATATAGGTATTGATTGACAGGTCATTAATTTGTTACGTAATCACAGGAGAAATCTACTCTACGTCAATTAGTTTTATTTATAAACTGCAGTGTATTAAATCAGTAGTTATATAATTGAACAGGTAATCTAATAATACGTTTACCCTGTGCCTCGTAGTGTATATTTCTCATACCTATTATTCATATTATTTCATAAATGTATAGATATAAATAGCCATATATGGCTATAGGGCTATATCCTATAGGATAAATTTACCTTACCTTGCCAGGTCGAGCTTGCTCGGCAATTTATAACACGTTATTTCCATTTATCCCTTTCTTAAGAATTTCATCACAGCTGGTAATTCCTCGGTTCTACATCCAGTATCTTTCACCAGTTGATCGATATATGTTAAGGGCGGTCTTCCTCGAAATCGTTTTCCATGAGATGGTTGCCAGAGTAGGAAGTCGCTTGCTAGTTCGCCTTCGCTTCTCCAGAAGTGTCCTGCAAATCGTAATCGTTGTTCGCGTATAGCTACTGATATTTTGGGTATATTTCCGTATAGTTCCTTGTTTGTCAGATGTTCTCTACATGACTTATTTAGAGCTGCTCGAAGCATTCTAGTATAGGCTCTATCTATTTTACCCTCAAGTTTAGCTGTTAGAGTCCACGATATGGCACCATATACTAATACAGATTCAACTTCCGCTCTGAAAAAATGTCTTTTTAATTTGTCGGGCATCTTAGATTTCCAGATGTCTTGCATACTATTTAGTGCTGACCAGGCTTTAGCAATTCTTATTTGAATATCCTTTTCTGTTGACCCGGTGCAGCTCCCAAGATAGTTGAAATTTTCCATTTTTGCAATAATGTTACCATTTATGCTGTTTATTGTGATATCATCGGAGTCAGAATTTTGATTTAATTTCATGTATTGAGTTTTTTCAGTATTTATACTTAGTCCGATTTCATTTGATGTTACTTCTATTTGATGTAGCAGAGTATTTGCACTTTTCATATAATTTGTTGTGATTGCTATATCGTCAGCATAATCAATATCAGTTATGTATGTGGCCGGATAACGTCTACTTCGTCATTCAGTTAGTGTGAAACCTAATTCTGCATTGATATCTACAGAAGTCTTAAAAATATAGTCGAGACATAATATAAGGGAGCAAGAGTATCTCCTTGCAGTACCCCAGTGGTAATCTCGAAAAAGGCAGTATCACCATCGGGATATCTAACCATATAACGAGTATTTCTATACAGCATCATTATAGCTTCTATAGTTTCTGTTGGAATTCCATATATTTGCAGAATTTGCTCCATCTTATTTCATTTGATAGAATCGAATGCTTTTGAGAAATATATGAATAAAAGTGTTAATGGTGGGTTTTTTGATTTAACACCTTCTAATATACGATGAATTGTTAAAATTTGTCCTGATGTAGATCTATTTATCCTGAAACCATTTTGATTCTTCCGTAGGATAAATAGTATTGTATATACTATAGTATTATAGTACTATAGTAAGGTAATATATGGTAATAATTTATTTATAAACAATCTATATAACACTGGTTATATTTTAAAATCTCACAAGTGTTGAGAATATATAAAAAAAATATATATAAATTAATTAAATTTACAAAAACAAAAGTCTTAATTGTTCTTGAATTCATGATGACTCATAATGTGGTGTAATGTACTGGGAAGACCACTCCACGAAGTATATCCCTCCCATAGGAGCAGTCCAACTGAACGATCTTTTCCCAATTCTCCCTATCTTCGGTACTGAAAACAAATTAGAATATTGCAGACGAGTGTTCCTCATTATTTCTTCATTTATAAGTATATTTATATATTTAGGTATTCTCATAATAATAGTTTTATGAGTTATTTTAAATGTATATATATTGTCCGAAAAAGGTATATATACATATATTATATATTATGTATTATGTATAATAATATGATATATATATATATATATATATATATATATATATATATATCCGTCATTTATTACACACCCTGAAGCTTTCATATCATCAATGTATTATATTTACTTATTTTAATCATGCAACATAACTATTTTTATAAATAATATTATTTTATCGTTTTGTTTATTTATTTATCTTATTTATTTATTTTATTTATCTATCTATTGTTCTCATTCTATATTGTTATATGCACCTATCGTATACGAGAGATGGCCACATCTATGATAAGTGCTATTAAACCTTATTATCATCATCGTCATCATCATCATCATTATCATCATATATATATATATATATATATATATATATATATATATATATATATATATATATATATATACCTATATATATATAAAGTATATTAAGGAGGTATCCCACTACAAGATTTGCAGGCAACTTGCCTGAAATATTGTAACTTTAAAACCATTTTCTTTCAAGTTGTAATGGGGTATACCCCTATAAACTTATTATATGGCAGGCAAGTTGCCGGAAAGTAAGGGGGTTCCCACTAAAATTTGAGTTAACTTGATGTACAATCGTTTTAAAGTTACAATATTTCAGGCAAGTTGCCTGCAGATCTTGTAGTGGGATAGCCCTTTTATACATATTCATATAGGTACTAAACCATATTAAATAAATTATATATAAGGGAATATATATAACATGTGATATATACTACGTATTTTACATCTCTCTTACATTTATGTATGTTATTTATGTAATACATTATGTATGTGTATAATTTAACTTGCATTTAATTATATTTTAAATTAAATATACTACATATTATTGCTCAAAGACGATATATATATATATATATATATATATATATATATTTATATCGTATTCTTGTCTTTGGTATATGACTCAGTCACAGATTTTGGGGGGGGATTCACAGACTTTGCCCCTAAAAGTCTGTGGACTCAGTCGGACAGTCGAGAGTTAGTCAGCGATATTCTCCGGTTCAACTCCAGGCAATTTTTGTTATATTCGTTGGTGTTTATCAATAACTTAATAAACAATACATTAACATACAAGAAACAAAATATACTATTTGTTTTGTATTGTCCTGGGCCAAACGCAGTTATTTATAATATGTACAAGTCTATGACTTATTTTCCATTTGTATCCGTTATTTGTATTGTATTAGATATATTTTTTTTTATTTGGTGGAGTCCTTTCATCACATCCAGGAACTTAGATGAAGTTTTCACTTATAACCATGTATGGCTCTATATATAGCCATACATTATAATTTTCCTTCAAATCCGCTTTCATGTTATTCCATAGTTTTAACGAAAGTAGATCATTTATTTATACATAATTATATAAGATCGATCATTTCTAAATAATATTTTAAGACCCATTTTATCAAATTAATTAATGGTCCGGACGAGGCTCGAACCCGTGACCTACTGCATGTGTGTTTGACGCCATAGCCACTGAGCCACACAGAAAATTAATATATGTATATATATATATGACGTTGCTATATTGTTAATTAGGGGAAAGTAACCGAATACAGACACTCTCGGTATCTCAGAAACCATAAATCCCTCAAAAAAATGTTAAATGAATACAATATTCATAATTATATACATAGTCTAAAAAAGTATTTTTTATTTTTTAATTATTCAAAATATTGCTGATATATCCAATAAACTGATTTTTTTATTACGTTTTAAATTTATGAAAAAAAATGTCAACTTAAAACCTTCTCATGAATATACACATATATCGATATAAAATATAATACTATATTATTAAATAATAAAACATTCTAAAACTTGTATTTTTAATTTCTATATTATTTATCAAATATTCATTAAGTTATAATCATATATCTAGATGTCATATAAGTTCCTAATACGGACACTCTAAATGTCTTAATACGGACACCCTATAACCAATCAGCGCGCAGCGTATGAACAATTCTGATTTATATAAAAATCGCGTGCGTTATAATATTAATACTACCAATAAAGCTAATTCTAAAAAAATTATTATTTAAACACTTAAATTGTATTATTAATTAAAAAATAATAAAAATAAATAAAATATTAACTAATTAAATTACAATATATTTTTCATAAAATTAATTATAAATAACGTAATTGAAATTTGTCTGATTGATTCATCAATAATATATAGTTTATCTAGTGGTATATAGGGTATCCGTAATATAACACAGGGTGTCCGTATTCGGACATTGGTACCGAATACGGACACCCCCTTTATCTATTGAATTAAAAGATTAAATACAATTTTAAAATTACAATAATATCTATAATCATATAATATTAATATATTGTAATTTTTGAATACAAATAATGAGTTATAAAAAGTTAATAAAATGTATTGTTAAAGTGTCCGTATTAGGTTACTTTCCCCTATATATGGTTTCCGTATTCGGACATGGGTACCGAATATGGACACCCCCGTTATCTATGGAATTAAAAGATTCAATAACATTTAAAAATCACCTTAATATCTATAATCATATAATATTAATATAGGTAATTATAATTTTTGAATAAAAATAATAAGTCATATAATGTTAAGACCATTTATTATTAAAGTGTCCGTATTAGATTACTTTGTACTACTTAAAAAACAGTTGACAAATATATCAAAGATTGGTAAAAGTAAAATAAAAATACACGGAATTAGTTTACATTCCCCAAGAATATTTAATTTTCTCATATTAAATATTACACATATTACACATGTATCACCAACAATCATATTGTTATTGATTGATATGTATTTAAGTAAATAATGCATAGAACTAGATATAATTATCCTAGCTCAATAACATAAATAGTCGAATTAGGTATATATATATATATATATATAACCTATAGGAAATAATAATCTACTATAGTAGAATATAAATATATTTATTAAAGTAGTAGAAAGTATAATAAGGTTTACATATTTGAAAACGATAACATATGTTATACATTGAAATAAATAAAGCATAATACGAAATTTAAAATATTAAAAAAGTAAACGTTTTACATTTATCGATATAATAAACGAACAATAATCCAAAATAGAAATAAAATATATTATAAAAAGCTTTTAATAAACGAAAAAAATATCGAAAAGAGACATAAAATGGGTAACATTATTTGATAAATGAGAGCATCGACATATTTAATTAATTGAATATATTTAATTATTCGTAACTTTGTATCCAATATAGTAATATATTATGAAATAATAATGCAATAGTAATATATTATTAATTATACAATTTAATATTGTATTAATAGTAGGTGTGTAGGTAGTAAATGATTAATATTATTACAATTAAAGGATTATACTTAAATTATTATTAATACAATAATCATTTCAGAATCACAACTATAATTCAGTGCCGAAAACTTCAATATCTAAATTCTAAATCTTATTTAAAAAATGTGCACACTTTCATAAAATGTACATCTTAAAATATATTAGGTTCTATTGGCAATACTTCCTATAACCTCAGAGTTTATAGGAGGTATTGCTATTAGTCACTATAATAATGTTAACTGTTACATATGTACAATGTACGTCGTACATTGTACGTTTTAATAGTAAGTTAATATATACTACACACGTCTACATACCGCGGTAATATATCGCGACGTACCACTCGCACTTTTCGCACTCATTATATCCCCATCCACCTACCACAACGCTTATATACAAATTATCAGTGCCAGTTTTTGTGCGGAACCGATATTTGATATACTTTAAATAATGACAAAGATACTACGAAGTAGTATCTTTCGGACGATCTTTGATAATGACATGAATATGATCCATAGCATAGACATTAGAGTGAGGTAGACTGTGATTCGATATCTCAAAAGCGTAACAATTTGAAAACCACTGACGCCATTACAGAAAACCACATTTACAATATTCAAATAATTATATTATTTTTATATTTTTTCAAATAAAATTATCTGTTGTTAATTGTCATAACTCTCATAAAAATAAACCTAAATAAATTGCATTTTACAAGTAAATTAATTATATTATGCTAATATAATATTTTCTTATATTATTATTATAAATATGCTAATAAATAAGTTATTAAATTATATTTATTATAAATACTATTTTATATAAAATGTATACGCAATTTCGCGATCTTTTTAGGAGTGCCTCATTTGGTTTTAAATGGTGAATTCGACTCACGCCATTCTCTTTTAAATTTACGCCGATATAAATATGATAACTCTATAAAGTTATAATAATTATACTAGAATATTCAAATGTATAGAAAAATATTTTTTAAAATAGAATCTTTATATTTTATCACGCCATTATTATAATGATTATAATAATAGTGAATGATCATCTTGGCCGCCGATATATATCATAGTTAAAGTTGGGCGTGCTTATTAAGGTGCCTAATATTGTGGATGTTAAAATAATTATTTAACTGGTTTGGTTTGGTGTATCCATAATAATGTCGTTCAAAATCAAAGAAACGCTCATAAAAGGATATTAAAATTGCACATAAATGTTATATAATTATGTGTATTTGACTGTCAACCATTTACAGTAATATAATAATTTAATATATAATAATATAATAACCTCACTCTATATCTATGGATCCAAGATAATAATAAAATCTTATAGGAATAAAATAGTATTATTTTCTTCGAAAATCTTTGTTGTTATTATAAAATTAAATAATATTTTAAAATTCAAATTATTTTATCTAAAGGTATTTTATATTCAATTTTGTATTTTATTAAAATATAATAGTTAATATTATAAGGTAGTTTTAATAACAATGCAATTTCTCTAAGTAAAACGAATAAAATATTCGATATATTAAGTAGGCGTAATAATAAATATAATATATTTAATAATTACAATATTTATTATTTAATAATTTATTATAAATTATAATATAATTACTTAGTTATGCGAATATTATATATATATTATGATATGTTCAATACGCAAATAGGATCAAAAGAACATTACGATCAACGGACATTTTCAACGGACATCTATGTCCGTTAGTGTCCGTTAGTGTCCGTTAGTGTCCGTTAGCGTCCGAAAATGTCCGTACTATTATATACTATTCTACGTATATTTATACGTGTCCGTTGATCGTAATGTTACTCTTATATACTATTCTATATATATGTATACGTGTCCGTTGATCGTAATGTTACTCTTATATACTATTCTACGTATATTTATACGTGTCCGTTGATCGTAATGTTACTCTTATATACTATTCTACGTATATGTATACGTGTCCGTTGATCGTAATGTTACTCTTATATAGTATTATATATATATTTATACGTGTCCGTTGATCGTAATGTTACTCTTATATACTATTCTATATATATTTATACGTGTCCGTTGATCGTAATGTTACTCTTATATACTATTCTACGTATATTTATACGTGTCCGTTGATCGTAATGTTACTCTTATATACTATTCTACGTATATTTATACGTGTCCGTTGATCGTAATGTTACTCTTATATACTATTCTATATATATTTATACGTGTCCGTTGATCGTAATGTTACTCTTATATACTATTCTATATATATTTATACGTGTCCGTTGATCGTAATGTTACTCTTATATACTATTCTACGTATATTTATACGTGTCCGTTGATCGTAATGTTACTCTTATATACTATTCTATATATATTTATACGTGTCCGTTGATCGTAATGTTACTCTTATATACTATTCTATATATATTTATACGTGTCCGTTGATCGTAATGTTACTCTTATATACTATTCTATATATATTTATACGTGTCCGTTGATCGTAATGTTACTCTTATATACTATTCTACGTATATTTATACGTGTCCGTTGATCGTAATGTTACTCTTATATACTATTCTATATATATTTATACGTGTCCGTTGATCGTAATGTTACTCTTATATACTCTTATATATAGACGATGAAGGGGGTCCGTAGGACTCAACTGCCAGGATACCTCGATGAGAAAATGTGGAGGGATCTCTACGCATCTGATGTGTTTCATAATATATGCTTGCATATAAATAACATTTATGATTTTTCCCCATCCACACCCTCTCCTTCAATATCCCCATCCACACCCTCTGCTCCAATATCCCCATCCACACCCTCTCCTCCAATATCCCCATCCACACCCATATACATATCCCCATCCACACCCTCATCCATACCCCCTTATCCAACACCCCCTCCTCCACTATCCCCATCCACACCAATATACATATCCCCATCCACACCCTCATCCATACCCCCTTATCCAACACCCCCTCCTCCACTATCCCCATCCACACCCTCTCCTCAACTATCCATTTCAACACCCCCTCCTATACCAACATCCCCCAAAGTCTATTCGGAAAGGGAAGTAGAAAATATGTTAAGAAATAGACAGTATTTAATGATAAATCCATATATTGATTACGGTCCTTTTGTAGACGGACTTATAAATGATATGTCTTAAGTATTATTATTCTATATTCACTGTATATATTATTATTATTATTATTTTTATATTCAATGTACATATTATTTAATTCACTGTACATATTACTATTATTATATTGTACATATTTATATATTATATTCACTGTACATATTATTATTATTATTATTTTTATATTCGATGTACATATTGTTATAATCACTGTATACAGTGTATATATATTATTATTATATATATATATATATATATATATATATTATATCCAATGTATATATATTATATCCAATGTATATATATATATATATATTCACTGTACATATTATTATTATATATATATGTATATATATATATATATATATATACATATATATTATATTCAATGTACATATATATTATATGCAATGTACATATTATTATATTCACTGTACATATTATTATATATATATATATATTATTCTATTCAATGTACAGTACGATAATTGTTAATTTTGTATTTTTGTATTTATAATAAATTTAACATATAACAATTACCACCTGTTTTTGTATGCATATATAAAAGTATAATACGATCAGCGTACATCTATAAATATACATAGAATAGTATATACGAGTAACATTACGATCAACGGACACGTATAAATATATATAGAATAGTATATAAGAGTAACATTACGATCAACGGACACGTATAAATATATATAGAATAGTATATAAGAGTAACATTACGATCAACGGACACGTATAAATATATATAGAATAGTATATAAGAGTAACATTACGATCAACGGACACGTATAAATATACGTAGAATAGTATATAAGAGTAACATTACGATCAACGGACACGTATAAATATACGTAGAATAATATATAAGAGTAACATTACGATCAACGGACACGTATAAATATACGTAGAATAGTATATAAGAGTAACATTACGATCAACGGACACGTATAAATATACGTAGAATAATATATAATAGTAACATTACGATCAACGGACACATATAAATATACGTAGAATAGTATATAAGAGTAACATTACGATCAACGGACACGTATAAATATACGTAGAATAATATATAAGAGTAACATTACGATCAACGGACACGTATAAATATACGTAGAATAGTATATAAGAGTAACATTACGATCAACGGACACGTATAAATATACGTAGAATAGTATATAAGAGTAACATTACGATCAACGGACACGTATACATATACGTAGAATAGTATATAAGAGTAACATTACGATCAACGGACACGTATAAATATACGTAGAATAGTATATAAGAGTAACATTACGATCAACGGACACGTATAAATATATATAGAATAGTATATAAGAGTAACATTACGATCAACGGACACGTATAAATATATATAGAATAGTATATAAGAGTAACATTACGATCAACGGACACGTATAAATATATATAGAATAGTATATAAGAGTAACATTACGATCAACGGACACGTATAAATATACGTAGAATAGTATATAAGAGTAACATTACGATCAACGGACACGTATAAATATACGTAGAATAGTATATAAGAGTAACATTACGATCAACGGACACGTATACATATACGTAGAATAGTATATAATAGTACGGACATTTTCGGACACTAACGGACACTAACGGACACTAACGGACACTAACGGACATAGATGTCCGTTGAAAATGTCCGTTGATCGTAATGTTCTTTTGATCCCGCAAATATTATAACTATAATCGAATAATCAACGTTGCTGATGTTTAACTTGTATCTTAGTATATCAAATCTAGAAGCTTTTGATCAGTTTCAAAACTTTCAAAGTTTGAAAGAGTTTCAAAGTTTGAAACTTTCAAACTCAGTTTATATATACGCGATTTAATCACCGATTAGGCCGCTCAATATAATATTGAATATTATATTGAATATAAAAAACTTAAATAATAACGACCAAATATATATTATAAAATATTATGATAATATGTTGGGTTTTTTGATTAATTTGGTTTGGTTTGGTTTTCTATTCCTTGTTTTTTTTAACTACATTACTTCTTAAATTAAACCAAACAATGTTTGTAACAGTATATATTTAAATAATAAGTATGATAATTTCAAAATAACCCATATACTATACTATACCTATAAATATACTATATCTATACATATACAATACAGTATATATACCGACTATAGTCTATACCATATATTATATGATATAGTATTTAATATTGTTACAATCTTTGCTTGTTAATATTTAAGTTTGTTTATAATGAGCCGTCTAAGCGCGTATAATTTGATCATTTACCATAATTATTATATCTCCGAACAATGACATTTGAAAAATTATATTTTTAGAAATTAATTGTCAATATCCTATTATCAAAGATTTTTCAAAGGTGAAATTTAACATTTATGCAAAATCGTGTAATTCGATTATGTACAACAAAATAATAGCGCCACCTACATGGATTCAATTTTCGGGATTATGTTTTATATATGATGTAAATTCTTATCAAACTATACAAATTTGAAATGTAAAATAATATTCTTTAAATTATTATTTATATGATGTTAAGTGTTAATTAAGTGTTCATTACTAATATATAACAAAGCAATACTAAATATATATATATATATATATATATATATATATATATATATATATTGGTTTTAAATGCTATACATATCTATGTGGCGAGTAAAATCTAATTTATATTGCATGTAATTTTAATAGAGAATTGACAATATAGTTGTAAATAAATCGCGACAAACTAAATATATTTCAATGAAGTCGATACTATTGCTAGCAGCAACCTGTAATACTATTAATTACGTGGCGTAGATAAAGAGTGTTATATATTTACTTCCCAATATCTAAGTTATTAAAAATATAAAAAAATATAAAAAAATACTTATAATTATTATTATAAAAATTAGTATACAGAATATAGGACAAGTGGCAAATTTGCAGTGCTGAACAACATAATTCTATGAGTCATAGCCTAAGACATATTGTTTTCTAACTACAGCATCTTTAAAATGTGATGTTGACATGCTTAATAAGCTGGCAACAACATGAAAACAACAAGGTCTTATTTTGAAGCCATTCGGATAACGAAGAAACAAAGCGAAAAAGAATACTAAATAGAAAGTAATGACATTAAATTACTCCGATAAACTATATCTATCTATCTATCTATGTCTCGGGGGTATAGGAATTGATGGAGCTCTTTACGAATAAATGTATGTGTGTATGTCGCTATAAGCCTCTACATATAATTAGGTAAAGTAGTAGCAAATACGTATTGGTAATTATACTATGTGGAATGCTATGCATCTTATATATATATAGTTGTAAATATATATATTTTAATTGTTAAGGGTTGCTGAATGAGTTAGAAATCATATTCAAAATATGTTTAAAAATTGATGCTCTCACTTGCGTAGAATTACGTTAGAAATAGTATATACTTAATCATATGTATATATATATATTAATACTGTAAAATTTCAAATATTGCATATTCTAGAGAATTAAAATCTTAACATTTTTGTTCTCGATAACATATAACTTAAAAAAAATATCTAGTTCTCGAGAAATTCAAATCTTTTAATAATATTTAAAAATAATGTAACGAAGAAAAAAATTAGATATTAATTAATTATTATTAATAATAAATAACTTAATAAATAATTATTATTAATTAATAATAATAATAATTAATTTATAAATGATTATTAATTAATAAATTAGAATTGAATAATTAATAATTATTAAAATAATATATAATTAATTATTATTAATAGATAATAATAATTTATAAATAATTATTAATTAATTATTGAATACTTTACTATTCTAATAATCCTATATCTCAGTATATAGTATATATACACCATATTATATATTCTATAGCAGATTCTATAGATGCTATTGCCTAGGCTAAATATAAATATTATACTTAGCATATATATATATATATATATATATACTATAATTAGTAATATTGATACTACAATACTATACTTAGCCTATATATAATTAATTAATTTCGATCAATACTTAATTATTTATTAAAATAAATTAATTATTATAATTGTGTCATATATACATACACACATACACACACAAAACTAACACACATACACACACATATACACACACATACACACATACACAAATATATATATATATATATACTATAGAGTAAAATATGTATTTAAAATATATTTACAGCCAGTTATAGCTACTATTTTACCAATCTACACAACGTGATTAGTATTCATACATCCGTATCGAAATTGATTTATGTTAGCCTCGATTTACATACTAGAATGTTTTCATTTCTCTATTAAATTACATGCAATATAAATTAGCTTTTACTCACCACATATATATTTATAGCATTTAAAACTAACATATCCTATTTCTTTGTTATATATTAGTAATGAACACTAAATTTTCATAATACAAATAATAATTTAAAGCATATTATTTTTCACTACTAATAATAATTGTATTTAATACTACTAATAATAATAATAATAATTGTATTTAATACTAATAATAATAATATGTAATACAACTGAATATATTTCACATTTTGTAGAAATGATGAAACACCATTAGTACATTAGAACGTGAAGCAGCAGAAATGAGTAGACCTACTGGAGAGATCATCCCACCAGTTAATATCACATGTGCAGCAGATATAGAAAGTGGACGAGATATTAAAAGTGAACCGGCTATTAAAAGTGGACTAAATATTAAAAGTGGACTAACCATTAAAAGTGGACTATATATTAAATGTGGACTAGATAATAAAAGTGGATCGAATATTAATAGTGGACCTTTTATTAAATGTGAACTAGATATTAAAAGTGGACCAAATATTAAACGTAGACTATATATTAAATGTGGACCAGATAATAAAATTGTACCAAATATTAAAAGTGTACCAAATATTAAAAGTGGACTAGATAATAAAAGTGGACCAAATATCAAAAGTGGACTAGATAATAAAAGTGGACCAGCTATTGAGAAGGAAGCCGATATTGAACCAGAAATGGGATATCACTTCAACACAAATGCAAAGCCAGTAAAGGTTCCAATTAAACTAATATACAATTATGTATACTATCTACTCAATTAGAAATAACTAGATTTACCTAGTAGGCAACATTATCAACCATTGAAATGTATATAGTAATCACAGACTTATTATCAAAGATTTTTCTACGGAAAGATATAACACTCGCGCGAAATCGTGTAATACGATTCTGTACACAAAACATGAACAGCGCTACCTATATAGGTTAAATAATTGCAAAAAAAATTGTTTATAATGTTTAACCAATACACTGTTCAAATTTAAAATAATATGCTTTATTATTTATAAGATGAAAAATAAGTGTTCATTACTAATATATAACAAAGCAATAGGATATGGTGGTTTCAAATTCTATACATATCTATGTGGCTATTAAAGATAATTTATATTGAATTTAATTTAATAGAGCACTGCAAATATTTTTGCATAGAAAACGCACCAAACCTTTATCTATTTCAATGATTTTGCTAGCAACTGGACGCCTGCATATTAATCACGTTGTGTAGATAGTGAGTGTCATATCTTTGCTTCGTAACATATTGTTATTGAACTATTTAAATGTATTTATAAATATATATAAATATTATTTCAAGTGATAATTTAAATTTCTATCTACACCAATTCTATCATTTTTTATTAAGAAATATATAAAGTTACCTCTTAGATTAATTATCATCTATTTAATTAAACTATAAGTAATTTATAATGAACACTTGTAAAATGAATAAATGATTTAATTTATATATTTTCCATCTAAAATCTACCTGTAAAATACAAAATCAAGTCTATTTAGTATTTCCAATAAAAATATTACCTTATGTAGGTGATATATATATATATATATATATATATATATAATCTTATATATACTAGCTATATAAAGTCATATTCATTTATTTAAATTCAATATAATTATGTAAAATTTATATAAATCATTCTTAAACCATTTTCATTAATAAATTTCATTATCACCATATATTATCAATTCATATATACATACATATTTATATATATATATACATATGTACTATGCACAATGTACATTGAACATGTATATTCACACAATCAGTAGGACGCCTGTCCAATCCTCATATGCACCATTAAAATAAGTCTTAAAATAAAATGTAGAAGTGATCTTATATAATTGTGTATAAATAAATGATCGGCTCTCGTTAAAACCATGGATGCCTTAAAGCGAGAGTAGTTTCGAAGAAACATTAGAGCCATATATGGTTATAAGTGAAAATTTCATCTAAGTCCTGTATGGGATGAAAGGACGCCCACCAAATAAATAACAATAACAATAACAATATAACTGTACATACTATAACTGTACATATATGCATATAATATTCATATATCTTATGTTCGGCATGCATAAACCAAGGCGTTTTTTTATTAATTATAAACCTATTGTTAATTTTTGTACCATGTCGTTTTGGGTATCAATTTATATCTATTTTTTCTTCATTATTTTTGTTTATATATTTATTTTTTGTTTACCTAATAAACTATATATTATTATATTATTATTATTATACGTATGAATATATGAATTGATAAGGTATGATGCACAAGTAATTAATGTAACCAGATTACGTTGATTTACAAATATACACATCGTACATCGTATACAATGGAGGTTGGAGTGAAATTTAAAATAATTATGGCGATCTGGTTATGACTCGCGATGGTGATGTAACGTTATACGCGGAGAATAAATAATGTCACTAATTCACGTATAACGTTACATCACTATCGCGAGTCATAACCAGATCGCCATAATTATTTCAAATTTCACTCCAACCTAATAATTATACACATATTCAATCTCTCCCCTCGAATAGAACAAACTCGAGCCGAAGATAAGCCCCCCCAGTGGCCAGTACTGTTGCGCCGTCGGCTGCAAATCTAACAGGGGCGCGAACCCTACCCTCTCGTTCTACACGTTTCCGATACACGACGTTACCAGGTTACTCGAGTCAACAGCGTCGGTTGCGCGCGTAGAGTCTACCCGTATATTACGCCTACATCATTTATAAATACATTATATATATAATTACGAAAAATAAGCTGCTAAATACTTTCACACGATAATCATGATAATTTTAAATCATAAATTTAACAAAATAATTAATTCTAGTATATTATTTGCTGCGCGATGTACGAATACACTTATATATATAATACATTTATAAATATTAAGGCGGGGAGGGGGGAATCGTTAGATGGAAAAAAAATAAAAAGGGGGCATTTGTTTGACAAAAGGTTAAGAATCACTGGCATAGACGAATGAATGAATGTTGAATGATCGCCTATGTGAATAGAGGTAATACCATGAGTGCACGGATCCAAAGATCCTAAAATGTGTGTTTTCTGTAAATCACTTTATTCGAGTAAAGCAACCTATATAGGATAATATGCACTAATAATAATAATAATATAATAATAATAGTTTACCGTGTATCAACGAGTTCGTCGAATAGATGTTAGTTATTCTAATTAATAAATATACGACACTATATGATTCGAGTCCAAAGTCATCCTGAATGAATTTGGAATGAATTTTATTTACCAAATACTGGCTATAATAATCGGAGGGATACCCGTAAGCTATGTTTAGCTTATACTAAGGATACCCTTATATACTAAGGATAGCCTTAATAATTAATGTGCGCGTATGTGTATCCGTTAAGGGCAGGCGCTGGAGTTCATCTACACCATGAAAAGCTCTACCGAAAACGCTACTAATAAAAAACTAATAGAGATAATTAAATAATTTTTTTTTATTCAATAGATACTATCCAAATTCATCTATATAAATATATTTCATAAATATAATTAATATAAAAGTATGAAATAAAATAGTTGAAAAACGGTGAATATTTTTTATTATAAATATATTACATAATCATTATTAATTTAATTAATATAAAATATAATATAACATCAAGATTTATTTATATTGGTGTATATGTTATACATTTACAGTAAATATTTCAGTTAAAAATAATATAAATTAAAAAGTAGTAGGCATTTACATGTGGTTACTAAGTGAAAAAGTAAAAACTGGAGAAAATGACATTCAAAGTTTTTACATAAATAATCATTGATAATATGTACAAATATGCAACTATATAAAATATACAATATAAAAACAAATAGGATTATATAACACATGATTTGTTTATTTATGTAATACTATTTAATCTATAATCTGTGCTAAAATAAACCTAGAAATTTTTAAATTAAACGATTATTCTAATAAATCGTAATATAATATTACATATTACAAGTATTTACATAAATACAATATATATTTATAAATTTATTATTCCTAAAACACTTTATATTGATAGAAATACTCAAAAATATTAAAAAATATTTTAGGATATTATAAATAAAATACAGAACTTGGATAATACATAATAAAAAAATATTGTAAAAATTAAATTATTTAACACATTTTAACTCCAGCGCCTACCCTTAAGAATAAAGGTGACGAGGCTTATGCGTACATTTATTAAGATCAGAAGCGACGTACGTGTGGCCCGCGATATTTAGCTATGCGTATACTCGCGAGGCGGTCATGCGTGACGGCTCTACCGGAATTTGCGCGCGCTCATGAGTTCGCCGTATAGCGAGTGACAATAATAGATACATACACACGCGATAGTAATTATAACAATATATATATAAAGGATTTGCTGACCTACCGTATTTAGTCGAGAACCTCTAGATCGTTTATCGGCAACATACTTCGTTACCGTAAGTTCAGGCTGGCTAGATATTGCAAAACGATATTTTCTTCAGCTGCACTGTGGAATGGTCTACCTCAAGATTTAAGACTCGTGACATCCATGGAACGTTTCAAAAGTAAAGTCAATGACTTTATTATTGGTAATTTTTAATATTCGTATATTTTTATTTTATATTATTTTATGTTGTTCACGTTTATTAATCTAACGATCCTATTTTATTTTACTTATTTATTATGTTATCGTTTATTTATTTATGTATTATTATTATCTATCTATCTAACAGTACATTAATAAATAACCTAAATAACATAGCCCCCCTCCTTATTTAGAACGCACAAGTGGTTAGTAAACTGTGGCCATAAGGACCTCATCAAAGCGGTCATCGACAAGAAAACAATGCCTCTGTCGAAATTGAAGAAATCGTATAGGTAATTATAGTATTTTTATAATTACACTTTAATAAAGTTTATTTATGTAGCGCATGTTATCTTTAGCAAATAATGATACTTTATACTTTAGATTATATATTTCGACTATATATTTGCTTAAATAATATATATAATATAATTAATTTTTAATTAAATTTGCTTGATTAATAATTACATGTAAGAGATATATTTGATTTATTAATGTATTAGTTGTATTGTTCATACTATATTAGATTATTTTTTTAATTATTATGTTTACACTTTTTATTTTCTGATTATAATTTTTGAAGAAAAATATGGTATGGTTTTTTCATCAAAGTGTAACCAATTAACCAATAGATACATCATTATTATATGAAAATATCTTTATTCACAAATTAAATATATATAAATTATATTGTATTGTAGTCTATTTTAATAATAATGTTTATGTATTAATACATTTACTAATGTGTAGATCGTAATAGCTTTCAATTATATCCATACCTCGGAGTAAATACTGAATCCTACAATTACTAATAATCACCTTACCTCATCAGGTCGAGCTTGCTCGGTAGTTCATTACACCAGTCCTCCATTCCTCGCTCTCACTTATCCCTATCGATAGTTCCTCATTTGTACGTATCGTGTCATCTCTTATTGGTCTAAATATGTCTTCACCTTAGGCCTTCATCGAGAGCGTTACGGATTCCAGAGTAATACTTCGCTCACATCTTCGCTGCTGTTTCTCCAGCAGTAATAACAATACTAATTAACTAATTATTAATAATTAACTAACCAATAAACATCAATAATGTGCGTATTATAACTGTTAAGTTGTGTGCATAGATAGAGAGTAACACGTCAAGGCTTACGTACATTTGGTAGAGGACGTATTCTTCAAGTGATTATACATAGCGGCGGTCCGCTATATATAGCCAGCCGTCTGCGCGTGGGGCGGTCATGCGAGACGGCCACGCAGGAATGTGCGTGCGCGATACCAGGCACTAGGCGTACGTGCGCTGGTATCACGTGGATAGATAATATCGACGCATACGGATAATCAACTACACTAATACATTATAATACAGCATATAACATCGTACATCGGCATACGTATAGGACTATGTATGACCATATATCCTAGCAAACAGTAAGAGCAGCATAATAGCAGCATAACAGCATATGCTAGAGCCTCAAATGTTTACATTGTGCTATTATGCTACTATTAAATGTATATTATGCTGCTATTATGCTGCTATTATTATAATAGCAGCATAATATACTTTTAAAATTAATAGCAGCATAATAGCAGCATAATAGCGTGACAAATTAATAGCAGCATAATAGACATTTAATAGCAGCATAATAGCACAATGTAAACATTTGAGGCTCTAGCATATGCTGTTATGCTGCTATTATGCTGCTCTTACTATTAGCTGGAATAACAATAACTACATCGATACAACACGTAGATTGTGTGATTTACACTTCGAAGACGGACTTTTCATGTTACTGAACAGCAGGGGCGGAACTTTAAAGAGAAATGCCGTACCGACGCTGTTCAAACATTCTAAACCCGTACAGGTTCCAATTGAAACTCTAATAGAATTAATATTATTTATAACTATATATATATATATATATATATATATAAATATGGAGAGTATCCTTTTTATGAGTATAGATTATAAGATAATCTCTGGTACTCTCCTTTGAGCGGAAATTATATTTGCTGAATTGTAATTTCTTTCTGATCTCTGCATTAACTATTTTCAATTCAATTCAATATATATATATATATATATATATCTAAAAGAAGATTTGAGAACAAAACTAACAGTATTCGAATACTTGTTAATCTTGACCCAACCTATAGCTATTCTTATGATTACATTATGGATACGTCGTTCTTATATACCAATACATGATATACCAATACACTAACGTACCAACGTACCATAGTACCAATACACTAACGTACCAACGTACCATAGTACCAATATATCAACGTACCAATGTACCAGCATACCAATGTACCATAGTACCATCTGTGTATTCATTACATGTAAATGCTAATGGTACGCGTTGTCACATTTGAGATAGTGCATCGGTACCACAATGTTCTCCACTACCATCCCATAGTAACAATATCCCAACATAAAATCTGAAACACCAGCAATAATATGCGAATACGTCATATTTATCAAAGATCGTAAAATATGATTGACAGTTATATTAAATAAAACATAATATTGAACATGTTAAGTATTAAAATATTAAATATTACATTTTAATATAAAATAATAACAAACATACAAAGATTACACAGATTTAAAAAGATAAAGCAGTTACATTTTTAATAATATAGACTATTATTCAAGTGCGTAAATGGTACTATGGGACATTGGTACCATGGTATGTTACAAAAAAACTTACCCTAAACTTAATTCAACATATGCTGTATTGCCATTATAATATTATTACTTATATATAAATATTATTATTTATACATGAATATTATTACTCATAATATATTTATATTATTATACGTTATTAAAACATAAATAATATAATTGAGAATATTTTTCAGAAACGACGAATTATTATCAAACATGCACTTGAAACATCTGAAATTAAGCAGAGAAAAATAGACAGCTTAAATATAAAATGTAAACCACATATTATAAGTAAACAAGATATTAAATGTGGACTAGTTAATAAAAGTGGATCAAATATTAAAAGTATGCAAAATATTAAAAGTGGACCAAATATTAAAATTGGATCGCATATTAAATGGGCACTATATAATACATATGGAGCAAATATTAAAATTGTACAAAATATTAACACTGGACTAAATATTAAAAGAGGACAAGATAATAAAAGTGAACCAAATATTAAAAGTGGACCAGATATTAAAATTGCACCAGATATTAAATGTGTAACAGGTAATAAAAGTGGACAAAATATTAAAAGTGGACCAGATATTAAATGTGGACCAGATATTAAAAGTGGATCAAGTATTAAAAGTGGACCAGATATTAAATGTGGACCAGATATTAAAAGTGGATCAAGTATGACAAGTGAACAAGATATTAAATGTAAATCAAATACAGAACTCAAAAATCATTCAAAGCCACCGATAAAGGTTCAATTAAAATATAAATACAATTATTGATATATATATATATATATATATATATATATATACAGTAAAACCTCTCTATAAGAAACTATTTTTGTACAGTACTTATTTTCTTATAGAGAGGTTTTCTTATAAAGAGGTTTTTACTTTTCCAATGATTTTAAGAATTCATTTAGGACCTATAATTGAAAATGCACTATATATAGTGCATACTATGCACTGCATAGGGTTATATATAACATATATGTTATATATATAGTATATTATTTATTTTTATTTAATTAGTATTAATCAAAAGAATAGTTTAGAAATATGATTTATTTTAAAATAAAATTTATTAATTAATTTTAATAAATCTATGGATATACAATAACAATTATTAATTATTTTTAATTCATTTCGAGCCATTTATGTAATATAAAATATTTGTAAGAAAAAAAGATCTTATATAATAATTAATTTCTATAATTTTTATCAATATACAATACTTCTATTTATATATATAATTATTTATTATATTTTGTATACAATAAGTTTCTTATAAAGAGGTTTTTTAATGTGGAAAAGGTTGAATTCCAACCAAATGTGTGAAAAATGTTCTTATAAAGAGGTTTTTCTTATAAAGAGGTTTCTTATAGAGAGGTTTTACTGTATATATTTAATATATACCTATTTAAGAGGTGGTTTGCCCGACTCGATTACTAGTTTACACGTACCTCGTGAATTAATACGCTCGCTCTAATCTCATCACTTAGGAGGACAACGCGGCGCCTAGGAGATACGTAGCCAAGGGCCAGTACTGCTGCGCTCTGGGCTGTAGATCTAACCGAGGCCAGCACCCGTCTCTTTCTTTCTACAAGTTTCCGACCGCCGATAAAGAGAGGTATATTCTCATTTGTATGAGAGTGTCTTCTCATATGTTACGTTATGTGACTTCATTATCGATATTAGATATAGTATCATATCTCGACTATTACCGTAATACTATTACTACTACTACTACTACTACTACTACTACTACTATTATTATTATTATTATTTTATTAAAGGTATCCTTAGTATAAGCTAAACATAGCTTCCATGTATCGCTCCGATTATAATCGAATATATCGATTATAATAATTATTATAGCCATTATTAGGTAAAAATCAATTCATTCATTCATTCATTCATTCATTAGTATTATGATGATGATGATGATGATGATGAATTTATTTAAACACTAATTCAATTATAAAATTCTTATAGCGTGTCTACAATAATATATTAGTAGACGTATACGTAGGTAGTAACGCCCCTCCGTATTCAGAACGCACAAGTGGCTGCTTAATTGCGGTAACGTGAAGTTAATCAAGGAAGTGATCGACAAGAAAACCATGCCGATGTCGAGACTGAAGGCATCGTATAGGTAATGCGAGTATTTCTAAAATCACGATTTAATAATATGACTACTTATTTTAGTTTAATTTGCTTAAATTTAAATTTAAATTAATTTAAATGTAATTAACCGATTATTTACGAAAGGTATATTTTATTTTATTAATTTTTTTTTTGTATTGTTTTTACTATATTTTATTCTTGTGTAAATTATTAGTGGGCAACTTCAATTTTATAATTATAATTATCAATGACAAATTTATTGTAATATTTACATCAAATTTTGATCAAAATAGATACATAATTATTACATGTAATGTGTTCGATCAAACATTAAATATATTTTATTATACTCTAATTGTAAAAATATTTCATTTTGTATTCTAAAGTTTATATCCTAAGAGTGAAATCTTCGTTTGTAATTTTATCAAAAAAAATGTGTAATTAAAATATAAAATGTATTAAATTATCTTTAAAACAGTATATATATATATATATATATTAATTCCCCCACTATCTGAGATTGGCTACACATTTATATAGGCGAGCGTTAACATCACATAGTGATAATTCGTATAAAGGTAATTATAAATGCCTCAAATATGCATCATTAACATAAGCATGTCAACAAATTTCTGCGACAAATAAAACTTTAAGACTTTAACACGGAAACTTTTTCGATAAAATTACAAACATGGATTTCGCCGGTCGTTACTAAGCTTTCGACTTTATCAATATCGAGGAGTAACAAATCTAACCCGACATCGAGGTATAACAAACTAAACCCAATATTAATAATAATAAAACTATACAATACGCATACACATTAATCGCGCGTTATCGACACACCTAGTATGTGTGATTTGCATTTCGAAGACGGACTATTCATGTTGCTGAACACGAGGGGCGGTGCTTTAATGAAATCAGCGATACCGACTCTGTTCAGACATTCTATGCCCTTTAAGGTTACTTTTCTACGTTATGAATAGTTTCCCATCGTTAACGAGATTAATAAGTACGGCATATGTATTATTACGATAAATATTATTCTTTGTAAATATAATTTTTTAAATACTAATTTTAATTTATATTTAATTTTTAATTTTTTGATATTACTAATTTTTTAATATAAATAATAGATAATTTTTTATGTATGACAAGATAACAGTTTAATCGCATTCCAGTGAGCTGATAACTAGCCAATCGATCTAAGCGATGTATTACAGTTAACTAGATAGACCCAGTTCTATTTACTCGAAGTAGAGCCGAGTAAAGACGTCGCCTACCGATGCTCGCGTGTATTCTTCTCCGTCGATTAAGTTGAACAACGGACCGCCCGAAATAGACATCACAATATGTCTACACCCGTCATATTGTATACACCCTCATATCATATAGGTGAACCTCTATAGAGTAGTGGTTCCCAACATTTTTCATCGTGACCCTTTTATTGATAATTCTTAATTCAAAAATATACCATGTCCCAATGAAATATTACATTGTTTTATTTTGGTATTATTAAACTCTAGTTATTTTATAGATTTGTATTAAACTGTATCTAAAACGCATTATGAGCATTTTTTTTTAGAAATTGACCCATGACCTAAACAAAAAACCCAATGACCCAAGTTTGGTTCATGACCTATAGGTTGGGAACCACCTCTCTATAGCTAGATGTGCATACACATCAGATAGATGTCAGTGGGTGGCTATCAATATACATCAGATAGACGTATAAATCCTATAGTACCTATAGGTAGTATATGTTGTTGTGAAAGTTGAAACCAAACATGAATAAACGTCTACTGGCTAGATTTCAGCTAACTCGAATGCAGCCTTAGTCTGAGAATTACAATAAAGTCACCCTAATACCATACAACACAAGCTGTAGTTCTAACAATATTAATAGTATTACTTATATATTTATATATATTCAATATTATATATTATAAAAAATTCATAAAACATTCATAATGTTGACTATTTTTCAGAAACGACGAATTATCATCGACGATCCGCATGAAACGTCAGCATGTAAGCGGCTTAAACCTGACACAGATATCTCAGCTACACGAGATATGAAATGTGGTCCAGATATTGAGAGTGACGCCAATATCGAAATTAGACCAGATATTGAGAGTAAAGCCGATATCGAAAGTGGACCAAATATTAAAAGTAAACCAGATATTGAGAAAGAAGCCGATATCGAAAGCGGACCAAATATTGAAAGTAAACCAGAAATTGAGAGTGAAACCGATATCGAAAGTGGACCAAATATTAAAAGTTCACCTTTTAATATATTTGAAAGTGAATCAGATATCGAAAGTGAATCAGATATTGATAGTGAAGCAGATATCGATGGTAAAGCAGATACTGAAAGTGAAGCGGATGTTCAAAGTGAAGAAGAGGTAGCATATCATTTCCAAAAACATCCAACGCAGCAAAAGGTTATAATTTAAATCAAATAAAAATAGAATTTAATTTATTTATATCTATAAATATATATATAATAATATATATATATATATATATATATATATATATATATATATATATATTAGACTGTTTAAAAATTGTTCAAAAAAAGTGCACCAATATTCAGATTATAGATAATTTACACTGGATGTGAATATTAAAACCATTTTCATATATTCTCTACATCCTTGATGCCAGAGGGCAAAATGTATTATTTCATTCCTTATAATTGTCATGTGATTGGAGATATCAGTCATAAAATCGTATAAAGTATAGAATTGAGAATGATTATAAAAATTCTTCAAATTGTACAATTTTTAGCACTTTTATTTGTTATACTATTTCACATATTATTAAGATTATATTTTCAAATCCAAATAGTTTTATTCATAACTATCCCTATAGCACTATATAGTACTATTTATTACTATTTTAGTCTAATTTAACCTGTTCAATTTTTAATTGAATAAATATTACAAACATTTTTAAATTTGTTTACTAAATTGTTATCACAATTATGTAAAATAGAATTATCCCAGATGTATTAACAGTTCATACAGATATAATATGAAATAAAAAGTTATTTCTAAAATTATAAAATATAGCCTAATATAATTGAATTAACGGTGGATAATATAAAAACATGATTTTATCTACAGGGGCCATAGATTCAAAGTTTCATTTGTGTATTTATTATATAATATAAAACTATATAAAGTGGATATTGATATGTTTTATTAATTTTAAAATGTGCTATTTAACAGTCTAATATATAATTATATGAATATATAAGTATATTTCATAATATAAATATAATACAAGTATTTAACCCATTTGAATAACGTATCTCTGCAATGTATGTGAATACATTAGATTATGTATGATAATAATAAACAAACTAAATATATATATGTATATTCTATATTATCTATATAATACGATATACAAATTATAAATAATATAATGTTAAACATTTTTAGAAACATCAACGACTTATCATTAAATTTCCGCGCGAAACTTCGACGACTCAGCAACGTAAACCAAACTCTTGAAGCCGCACTTCTACAGAACATCATATCACCAATGCATCATATATATATATATATATAACATGATATCGAATACACATTTGCGTATGTATATTTTAAATATATATGTTCCCATTGAATACACTTATGATACTCCAGTTTTGTACTTTACTATCTAATATATCCCGCCGATATAGTATGTCATTCATTACAGATTAATTTTCATAATAAATATATTTGATTTTTTATATGAGTTATTTAATAAGAAAATAGTATATTTTAACATGATCTTTTTAAATTTGTATCTAAATCTTTGTATTTAAATACATATACATATATTGTATATATTGTATATAAATTCGTATTATCTATTTCGTATGTAAATTTAAACTTTAAAAATGGAATATTATTTTGAAATAATAGATTAATTATAATTGTTATACAAAACTTAGCGTATGTTAACAAACTTTAATATCTATATTTAGTTATTTAAAATATATACTATGTCTAGTATGTATGCATATATATATAATAATAATAATAATAATAATAAATATTTATTAGAAATTTTAAATTGTAAATATTTTTTCGTATGAAATATATAATTATTTATGTTATTATTTCCTCTAAAGGGCTTCAGATTAAGATCAATATCTTTTATATGCTGTCGCCCGATTATATATGAATCACGAATGTATCTTTTAATATTTAAATGACCTTAATACGAAGGTTTGCTATCACGAAAAGTTGCAGAGCTTCTATTTTAACCTCGAGTGATTAACTCACTCTAGACTGATTCTTTTCTTATTTCATACGCGTACTACCTAACACGTCGTATATAATGAAGAAAACTAAATCATAGGAGACCATCATTGCCTGTTTGACTTACCATTCATATAAGTTCAAAAATAATAATACTGAAATAATACTGAATTATGATATAATCAATAAATCATCTGTGAACCCATAAGTAGGGTAATTTAAGGTAATAGAAATACTGATTCGATATGCTGATTAAATGTAGTGTACAATTAATGGTTTAATGTGTATTCAGCTTATCAAATTTAGATTGAATATAAAATATGAATGCAATGTGTACATATAAAATGTGTAAATATAAAGACAACATTTGTATAGGTAAATAACAAAATAGCATTTTATTACTTTAATTTCTTGTATATATTATATAAATCTTAATATATATATATTTATATATTTTAATATATATATATATATTTGGAACTCTAAAATAATTAGATTTGTAGTGAAATAATCATTAATCCTATTACAATCAAAATATGAGAACAATTTTAATATATATTAAAAATAATTTTTTAATTATCATATTAGATATATTTTTTATATTTTCAAATATATTCTATTTGTAAAATAATTTCTTAAAATGTCTTCAAACTAATTATCAATATTTTAAAAGTGTATATTATTATATCATAAAGAAATATGATTAAAATACCATTCAGAATATCTAAATAATAAATTAGATAGGTAGTGTTCTGTATAATCTAGTGAATTTGATACATTTTATAGTAATTGTAATGAAATAAATTTATAATTAATATTTTGTTTTAATTTTTGTATTTAAATTTCTGTAAGAATCATTACTTAGATTATGTTTCATTACCAAGCATGTTGTTATTAACGTTTAAATGATTAAATTTATATATATATATAAAATAATACATCATACATCATTATAATGGTAAATAGATAGGACTACATCTAATGTTTTCGTAACATTGGTATAAAACATACTCATTCAATATATAAGTCTATGACTTCTTGAGGGGTCAATTTGTATCCACTAATGTTGGTGTATTCAATATATATGAGATTTCATTACATAAATATTATTATTATATAATATGTATATTGTATGGTGCTCGATATGAATTTAATTAGTCTAAATTGACATTAATATATGTAAAGAATACATGAACATGATACACCAGTACAATAATACTTTAAGTTGAGACATCTATTTTGTAACAATATAGTAATGTCTATAAATAAAATATTTATATAATAATATATATAGAAGAATTTCGAATATATTTATAATTATATATAATAACAATAAGCTTAATTGTTTTTTTAGAATAATTTCCTACTTACGTTATTCTGGTAGAGAAGTTACAGTATATTATTGAACTACTATATACCTTAAAGAGGTATCCCCTTACAAGTATTTCACATGCCGGAATTTAAAACGATCTTCTATCAAGTTAACTACCGTTGTAGTTTGATACCCCCTTACTTTCCGGCAACCTAACTGAAATATAGTAACTTTATCCCATTACAAATTGATAGAAAATCGTTTTAAAGTTACAATATTTCAGGCAAGTTGGCGGAATTACTTGTGGGATACCCCCTAGGCCTCCTATCATCGAGGTTATAGGAGGTCTTGAAAATAGCCCACATTGAAAAACTACAACCTATATTTCATAGAAAGGATATGATTTATAGTATTATTCTAAAATCATTGTTAAAACAAAGATTATTATATTATTAAATATTAAAATTAAATAAATACAAAGTTATAATTTAATACATTTGTTTAAAAGTGTACATAGTCGTATTTATTTTCATATTATTAAAAGACGAATAGTTAATTAAATATTATTAAATTTCAAATAATCTTAATAACTATATTTAAATATATAAATCAGTATAAATAATTATTTAAAAAAAATAATTATATAAAATAAAATTTCAAATTTAATTTGTATGCCAATTGATTTTATTTAAAATCGTATTATAATACATATACTGTTGTATCCATTTAATTATAATTAAATAATAAACGTATTAAAATTAATATTTACTATAATGCTATTAAAAAAAATATTAATATCAAGCATAAATAAAAGTATAACGATCACGACATTGAGATGCATGGGAAGATTTCACGAAGATCATAAAAAAGGAGGATACCACGGCGAAGACCCAACTCGACATAATATAAATACGTTAAAAAAAGTATGTATGTGTACATAATGTACCTAACATATGCATTAGTATTCAATTATTATATACTAAGTTACTTTCATTAGTTATTGTTATAATTCTTAATTAAATAATAACTTGTGTAATAACTATAGCCTATAATGTATAGGTAACTAGTATGTATATAAACTATGATATAACTACGATATAAACTATGGTGGCATAATATATATATAAATTTGAATGAATCGATTTTCGCTAATTTTGCTCACTCTCATGTGAATATTTATGATTAGGTAACTGGTATAAAGCCTACCCTCTACATTGCCATGTAATCGAACAGGATCTATTTGATATACCAGGAGAATGTGTGAAGTACAAGTATGAGATAATGCATCGCTATCACCATCATTATCTTCACCACCACAATAACCACCACTACTACCACCACCACCACCACTACCACTAGGAGCTATTTGATATACCAGGAGAATGTGTGAAGTACAAAGACGAGATGATTCACAGGTTCAAGGACGACGAGGTGTTCGACTGGCAACACGGTGACTACGAATATCTGGCACGCTTCAACACCGCCGACTCCATTAAGTCGTGGAACGTTACCTCGGTTAGTCACCAGGGGTTATCTCTATAGTATAATTTATATAATGGATGATGTATTATTTAGTGAAATACTTACGGACGTTAGTATGTCACACAAAACTCACCCTAAAACTGTTATCAAAAATGTTAATATATTATGTATGTAGACATATTCATTTCTATTATTTGTGACCTATAAAATAACCCAGTTCTAACGTGAATTAAAGATTCTCAAATATATATGCGCCAACTCTATCCCATACTATACATTGTCACAATAGAAATCTGCTAGTATAATTTAAATTAAGATGTATTATTTAGGGATAAGTTATCTCTACAGTATATCGGCGTTCCATACACGTGCCACTTATATGTCAGTAAAGTGTATCTTCATCATTATAAGTAGTTCACTAAATAATACATCGTAATTAAAATTATACTAGCAGACTGCTATTGTGACAATATATAGTATAGGATAGAGTTGGCGCATATATATATTTGAGAATCTTTAATTCACGTTAGAACTGGGTTATTTTATAGGTCACAAATAATGGAAATTAATACGTCTAACATTTTTGATAACAGTTTTAGGGTGAGTTTTGTGTATTATACCAACGTCCCATCTGTATTCGTTTACATGTAAATTCAAATGGTACGTTGGTACTATATTTTCGACGTACCAGCACAATGTAACAACGTACTATCTGAAACGCCCTCAATTATACATGTAATGAACACAGATGGTATAGTGGTATATTTACGAAAAATGCACCATAATATATACTATCATTCCATTGTGTATATGGGATGTTGGAATGTTGCATTCGTTGAAAATATAATTACTTTATATGAAACAATATAACCTAGGTTTTCTTTGTCTTATCCTGGACAAGAATTTCATAACCACTGATTACAATATAATATTTAGTAACCAATAATATATATATTATATATATTGTAATACAATAAATTATATAATATATAATATAATCTATTTCTCATTCAGGATAATGATTTCGGGACCAATGTTATAGTATATATATATATACGATAAGTATATACTGATAGCCTGCGATGTATATTACGATAACTGGCGTGCCTACCTTATATAATATAACCCGCTTCTTCTTCTTTCGTTCAAGGACAAGGATTTCAACGAAGGACAGAGCACCTGTGAATTCGTCCTCAACGAGAACAAGAACGGCGAGTTCCGAGGCGTGATAGACACGACACTGCCCAAGGATGGCTTCACCAAGGAGACGGGATACTGTAACATATCGTCCAGTAGGAATAAGGTATGCGGCAGGCATCGTATTATGCACTGCACTAAATTACAGTTTCTATGTTTATATATATATATTCTTGATTTTATCACTTTTTAAATTTATATTTTAACATTTATTTAACACTACCTTTATTAAGAAATTTAATTAAATGTATATCTGTATCATAGTTAATTGTTGTTAATTTTATTCTTTAATGATGTATATAACTTCCGAACCACATATATTCTATTATTAAAGGTTATATTTCTGTTAAATATATTGAAATAATCTATTTAATGGTGTATTTTTAGATTAAAATTAAGCACATTTTTCCCATATTTTTCATACATTTTGTATAACTAATTGTTGACACATGTCATTTATGAGTATTTATTAGAGTATACATGTACTATATTTTTAATAATACATTAGATAATTAAAATATATGCATACATTCTATAGAGACAAATATATTACATAATATTTAAAATTAATTTAACAGGTATATTTTTGAATTTTAAAATCAGTAAAATCAAGTATATACTAATTTTCTTCATCTTACCATCATCTAACATTATCGGCACCATATAACTTGTATATATATGGATACTATCTACATAATATATAAACATTAAATATTAAGAAATCATTACGATGATGCGATTATAGTAGACACATTTTCCACCTATGTTGTACATGTAATGTTACCAAGATTTCGTTTAAGATAGTTACAAGATAGTAACAACATTTAATTACAAAATTAAATAATAACCGAAATAATCGGATACATTTTTATTTTATATCATAATATTTTGTAATATATATATTTCAATTTGCAGTGATTTATATAATATATATATATATATATATATATGTATATATAACGTTATAATGTTATATGTTATAATAACTGTAATGAAATATTGTGCTCATTATAATGGGGTCATGATGAATTAGAGAATATTCACTTGTGATTGGATAATGAGCTAAAGTAAATGAACCCATCATATATATATATATGTTTGATATGCTGTTCTTCGGAAGAGCATATTCAACTATATCATGATAATGTTTAAGATGTAATATTTATCATTTCATTAGGTGTTCAAATATAAATACATCATATTATTTTTATGCGATTAAGATCATTAACTATTTTATATATATATATATATATCATTAGAATAACAATTTATAGAATTATATACCAGTTAATTACAACACACATATAACTTATATATGATTCAAACAGAAATCATTCAAGCGCGACGAATCGTTTGATTGGATACGCTACACGCATCTAATATTCCGAGTACGAGGGGATGGACGACCTTATCAGGTTAGCCAGCTTCCCTCGTGTATCTCACCGATGTATACATGAAACTATCTAACTTCTGACACTAATGATAGACATAATCACATACATGATAGAGGCAATATTACAAATTTGTTTAAAATAATATCAATAATTTCTTTATTTTTTAATTTCGTATTATTCTTTGTTTATTTCTATAGCGTATGTTATCGTTAACACATATTTTTACTTTATACTTTCGATTCGATATTTCGACTATATATTTGCTTAAATAAATTATCAATCAATCAATAATTTATTTTATTCAAAATTATTAGAATATACTAATATTTGTAATATATAAAAAAATATTTTACAAAAATGTAATATATAATTAATGATTTTCCGCTAACTAAAATGTCAATACATTATATTTATTATTAAAAATTATTTTACAAAAATTGCATTCAGATTAATTTTAATATTTAATCCATATGTATTATTATTATTAATTAGTATTACCATATTACAAAAATAATATTTGTAAAATAAAACAATTATTTTTTAAATATGATAATTTTAAATATATACAATATCTAATAGTAATTTGTTTATATATTTAATACTAATATAGCGTTCTCTTAAACTATTGTTCCATTATAATAATAATAATAATTGTTATTAAAAGAATTTTAATTTTTTTTTCTGTTAAATTATAATAATATTTATATAATATTTTCTTCTAAAAGGCTTCAAAATAATATAACTATTTTCTGTTGTCGTTGCCCATTATTAGATAATTGATATCCTTTAATACTAATATTGGTTACTTTTATACACAAATAGTATATAAACAAATATACACGTAAGTTTTGATATGTAGTATATGTAACCAAATAACAGTTACATGATTATTATCTAAACATAATGACAATTTCAATACCTATCTATAGAAATAAAATAGTGCTCACTATTTTAGTTGAGACAATTTGTAAAAATTAAATACTAAGAAAATCACAATCAATGTTTATTTGAATATAAATATATGTATATAATTTAAAAATAATAATTAATAATTGTTACCATAAACTAGTATACTAAACAATAATACATAGTATATATACATATAAATACATGTGCCTGTGTATTTGATTCATATGAATACATATTTTTATACTAACATTGATATATATATATGTATTAGTTATAAAATGATATAAAATAATTTGTGTAAATAACAAATATTATGTGTCGTAATTGTGTTGTATTGTTTAAATACCGAATAATATACTACTTTTACATGGAATGATAGATATATTATTGAATAACATATTTATTATATAACATTTATTTTATCATATTTAAATTAATGAAAATTTTAAAGGTGAATTCCTTCTTTAAAAAATTATAATTTATTTATTATTTTATAAATGTTCACTATTTGAAATCCCAAATGAAATTTATAAATATTAAAGACTTATTTAAAATATTAATAACACGTTTATATAGTAATGTTATATTTAACCAATATAGTATTATCAAATATTTATCTAATGAAAGATATAACACTCATGTGAAATCGTGTATTTAGATTTTGTAACAAAAACAAATTTGAGTCAATTTTCGGAACTATATGTTGTTTAAAATGTAAATTTATATGTTTTAAATTATTATTTATATGATGAAAACTAAGTGTTCGTTACTAATATATAATATAGCAATATTTTATGTAGTTTTTAAATTCTATATATATATATATATATATTGGAGAGTAAAAGCTAATTTATATTGTATGATATTAATAGAACAATAAAAATTGTTGTATGAAAATCTAGGTAAACCTATATTTATAAATTATTTCAGTGATTTCTAGTGATGTAAATGATGCTGAGCCCAGACATTTGGTTATTAATGCCGAGCCGAGTCTTTATTTTTCGGAAGAAAAAACTGAGCCTGAGCTGAACCGAGACTCTAGCTAAACGAACACAAGCTGAGTTGAGACTTTTAAAAATAACCGAGCCGAAATGATGCTTTTTTAAGTTACATTTTAATACTAACTTTTGAATATTTCAGATTTACATCAATTTAAAAAAAAAGTATCCGCGCCAACTCCGCGATTCGGTGAATAATAATGTACATCTAATGATGTAATAATACCGAGCTTTTTGATACCGCGCCGAGTCTTTTAGTTATTGATGCCTGGCCGAGACTTTCATGTTCATACCTTATGTTCTCTAATCGAGCCATCCACACATTCGCAGATAAACCTCGGTCAGAACCGCTACTACGACCTGAACTGGCACGATCAGTACAACTATCCTCTGTTCACGAGGGGAGGCCCCTATTGGCAAGTCGCTAAAGTAAGTCTAGTCATGTGACCTTGTGACTTTAATATCTCATTGCGTGTGATTTATATCAAGTGTTTAATACAACATAAGTTTTAGCTATATATATATCTAGATAGTAGTATTATCATAACTTAAGTATGTATATGCGTTTGTTATACAACCGATCTTATTATATATATATATATAATGTAATAATAATAGTAATGTAATGTTATTCATAAATATATGATGTTAAATAACTGTTATTAGTTATCTCGTGTGTTAACATGTGTTCACTAATGTATAACACTTGCTAGTGGTACACGCAGACCTAATACAGCGGCGGTGTAGCTCTCGATGAGTCATAGCACCCTCCCTCACCCTAACAGTTGTAATCAATAACAATAATACTAGTAATCGGATCACGTTGAACAATAGCGGATACAATGGCGACCCCACGAGAAGTCCGCTGTGTTTATGTTATACACGACTGCGAGGGGTCCGGGACTATTTCTAGATGTACTATAGTTATATATGTATATATACATACACTCGTCATCTATAAGTTATAGACTATAACCCTTGCTGTGTTCATTATTTTAATAATATAGTTTACCCGAGCAACCACATTCATAAAATATACATGTACAGTAATAGTTATTGTGTACTAGTATTTGTAATGGATTTTTGTGCAGTTTCTGTAATAGTTACAATGTACATGTACGAAACAGGATTTCCGTACTATTGTATAATACAATTTGTATTGATACCATAATACATTGTGTGCAACCATAGTACATTGCACTAGTACGAAACAGGATGTCCATACTATTGTCTAACTATACATGTATAGTTAGACAAAACTGAAGTTAACAAAAGAGTTACTACATAACAATTTATAAAACATTAGACTTTAAATGCATATCATAGTGTTCTTTATTATCGATTATTAAATATTACATAATCAATACTTATCGCTATTGTTGTACGACCTGCAGGTTCCGTTCTCCAAGTTCTACCTAGGCTCAAAGGGGCGTATACAGGATAGGCAAGAGAAACTAGACAGAAGTACGGTCTCTTTTTTAGGTTCACTATGTTATGTGTGCATATTGTTAAGTCGTGTGTATGTATAGAGAGTAAAACGTCAAGGCTTATGTACGTTTATTAGAGGACTTATTCTTCAAGTGCTTATACATAGCGTATAAGCAGCCATCTGCGCGTTATGCGGTCATGCGTGACGGCCACGCAGGAATGTGCGTGCGCGATACCAGGCAATAGGCGTACGTGGTATCGCGTTGATAGACAATATCGCCGCATACGAATAATCAACTACAATTATACATTATAATACAGCATATAACATCGTACATTGGCATACGTATAGGACAATGTATGACAATATATAACACGTGTCACACTCTGCAGTAGAGTCTATATGATTATAATAGTTTTAGGATGTTTAATGTTAAATTGAATACATTCAAATACAAATTCAAATAAAATACAAATTTGTATTAATTTATAGTCGAAAGTATAATGTTGAAATATTTTAAGAAATTAATAATGAATAATGAATTTTATGTTTTTATTTTAATTTACTATGATTTATAAATATATAAAACAGAAGTGTTGAATTTTTTTTTTTTATATATTAGTGTCAATATTATTAATAATAGTATAGAGTCTATACTATTGACTACTTTATATTATATAAATTATATCAAATAATTATATAAAAAAGTTCATATTATTTGTGTATTTTTTCTTTGATAACTATGAAAAGAGCAAGGTTAATGCTTTGATCTTATCTTATATAATAATATTATATATATAATAATAATAATAATAAATAAAAATAAATCTAATATATATGTTATTAAAATTATCATTAAATACATTAATTATCTATGAATTAATATAAGCATTATTTTATAATGCATTATATAAATATGTAAAAATCATGATTTAATGATTTAATGAAAGACAATATATATGATAGTAAATTAACTTTTATAATAAAATTATATATTATACATATCTTTTGTTATATATAAAAATAAGCATTATTTTGTAATGCTTTATATAAATATGTAAAAATCATGATCAGGAAATAAAATATATAATATAGTAAATTAACTGTTATAATAAAATTATATATCATACATATCTTTTGTTATATATAAAAATAATCAATATCTATGTATGTATATTTCTGTATCTTTAATTTTATATATACATTTTTTTTCTAACTTTTAGTTATTTTATTCCTACTAGTAAATAAAGTATTTATGTTTTCTTGAATACTTTGATTTACTCAGTATATTGTTTTTCTTGAACATACATAAATTCCTGATAAAAACACCCATAGTATTCAATATTACAAATATAAAATTTTAATTTGCAGAATATATAGATAATAACTAAGTCTATAACATCCAAGTTTTTTTTATTATAAAATATGTATAACATAAATACAATTATTTTATTAAAAAATCAATAATTGTCACATTAAACTTTATATATAATAACTGAATGAAATATACACACACAAAACTTATGTTTTATAGATCAATATAATTACTATTCATTCATAAAAACATTTTCTAAAAACAATTTAGTGTCACTTTTAATGAAATTATTAAATCTAATTATTTGATCTAAAACAATAAGCAAATATGATGAAATTTCATATAAAATACCAGAATTAATAATATTATGTTTTTTGGTGTAAATTGTTATTAATTGTATTATATTATTTAATATTATATGCTTTATGGTATATTCATTAGATAGTATTACTAATTTAATATTAATAGTATCAATTTGATACTAATAATAAATATTTATCAATTATTTTATATATATAAAGAAAATAAACCACAAAAACATGGCTTTGTTGATCAAATACAAATACATGTAATATAGTGCTCATTATAATGGGGTCATGATGAATTAGAGAATATTCACTTGTGATTGGATAATGAGCTAAAGTAAATGAACCCATCCCATATATATATGTTTGATATGCTGTTCTTTGGAAGAGCATATTTAACTATATCATGATAATGTTTAAGTTGTAATATTTATCAATATAATTTGATGTTCAAATATAAATATTATTAGTTCTATATGATTATGTTTATTGGTTATTAATTGTTTTATATAATCATTATTTCAACAATATTTAAATATATTATTTATATATATATATATAGTTTATATGTTTGTAGTTTATTATTAACTTTACTTTATAATATATCAGTTATTTATCGAATATAAAATAACATATATTTGAAATTTATTTAATTTGCATTTTGCATTACGTTTAATTTGATGAGTGGTTATTTGTATATTTAGAATTTTATGAAAGTTCACTGTGTAAAAGAAAGTAATTCTTAAAATAATCTTAAAGTAATCTTAAAGTATTGGATTAAATTAAAGTAAAGGAGTTTACAAACAGTGTATCTTTCATCAATAGATTACCACCTTACACACAGGAAATATACATACTCAATATAGAACTGTTCATATCAGCATATATTAGTATTATATTATATCTATTTTAATTAATTGGATCAATAATATAATGATTTATATTGTTAATAAAGTAGATAATAATAAAGATTATATATATATATATATTAATGTACCTCTTTAACCTATTATTATATTTAAGTAAACCGTATCTGATATCTATCTAACATCATTCTCTAACCCGACCAATCTCTCACCTCAACGTACAGCATTACCTATATACCTAGTTATAGTACTCCTCTTCCTTCCTTCTCTCTAACCCCTCCCTATCCCTAACCCCATACACCCTCTCCATACCATCCCTCCCCACATCCCAGGTATAACCCTAACAGATGGTTGTAGTACTCCTCTTCCTTCCCTCTTCCTAACCCTCTTTCTAACTCCCTTTCTAACTCCCTCCCTACACCCCCAGGTATAACCCTAGCAGATGGGTACAGCGGTCCGTTCTGTCTCGAGATCGACTACATCGCCCTCCTCTACGATGAATCACACAAGGAGGAGTTCGCTTACGAAATGTACGAAGTACCCGCCTACATGACCTACTGACGACCTCTAGACACGCTGACCTACTGACGACTTCTACAGACGCTGACCTACTGACGACCTCTAAATCTGCTGACCTACTATTTACCTCTATACGTGACCTACTAACCACTTCTATAGTCATCTCATTAATGACCTCTATCGGTGACCTTATAATCATGTATAATGAGCTCCTCCTCTATTTGTGATACGTTACTACGCTTGAAGCTGATTGTTACCGCGAATAATAGGAACTAGTGTTGAACGCACATTGGTATTATCTAGTATCATACATTGGATAGCTCTATAATAAATACATATTATAATATAATAATACACATCTATATATATATATATATATATAATTATTAATATATATATATATCATTATTAGATTTATTTATTTGATTAATACGAGATCAAAGTAAGCGTTTCTAGTGTAATTATAGAAGTATTACTGCTTATTGAGACAAGTATCTCACTGTATATACATTGTGCCGTCGAGTCGAAACCGACCCCTGGCGACATACATGGTAGCTATTCTCTATCCCGCTCTGTCTCTAGCATCTAGTCGGAGAGATTCATAATATCCATAGCTATTGTAGCTATGTACCTATATCTATACATATTATATGAGAGATAGTAATGCTAAGCACATTATAGCTAAATATCAATTAGAAGAAAACGTACATATCCCGTCACAATCAATCCAACAATGATGATGATGATGATGATATTAGGTTTATTTGCACTAAAATAGGATCATGTAGACCCCTTCGCTCGTGCGGGAAGAAAATAATAATAGTAATACGATAATAATTTAATAATAATATACAATGAATATACCACTATACAATGATTAACTATGTAGATTGAAGACAACATACGGTATCATTATTATTATACTACGATTAATTTATGGTTACTATTATTAAATGATAAGGGTAACTATCTCGATAATCTCTGCTTCTATAATTACCATGGTATAAGAACCTACATCTGATAATACTATACAACGGGTATAATACGATACCACCTATAGGTTGTATGATTGTGATCGGGGTGTACTGTTAACTATGTGTGATTAGTGATTGTATAACTATATTGGTGTGTGTATGTATGACTCTACTGCGAAGGGCTATGAATCTAGGCCATAGTTCATACTGATAACCAGAACAGTCTGTTGTAAATGAGTTATTCATATTTTGAATATAAAATTGTATGAAAATAGTATATATTTAAATATCACTTTTATCTAGTTATTATCTATCTATAATATTATCTATCTATTAGTAGTTATTAACTATTGGTTTTTGATTATTCAATATAGTTATATTGATTTTAGTTTAGTAGACATATTTTAGATAACAGAAATGTATTATTATTTTCTTAATTAATGAAAATAATATTTTCAAGATATAGACTAAATTATAAAAGTGCAAAAAAGATAAGTGTACTTAACCTATTCAAACCTAATACTGAACATTTACAAAGAAATGTATACCCAGATGTGTGCTAATATGTAATTATGTATTTATTAATTATATAGATCTATCTCTGATATTCGACTATTATAATACCTATTAGAATTCTCTATAAAAATATATATATTTTAAATTACATATATATTGTAGGTCTATGTAGGCCTACCTACTATAAATAATATAGAAATACATTTTAAAAATTACTAATTTATTTGTGTAGAAACTAAATTTACGAAGCATTGTGCATTGTGAACATTATAATATTATCAATATACAATTATCAATATACTTTATTTATTTATTTATCCTTTTTTGTTTAATTGTTTTAAATAATTGAAATGGTGTAATCGTTAACGGTAATATGATGATTTTTTAAACAGTTCACATTTTATTATTTTATTATTGTAAACAGGAAGTCAAAACTTATTATTGTATTTATGAACTGTTTAAAATTAAAATGGGTTGATAACTAGAAAAGCCGCAAAGGCTTCTTTATCTTTCCTGGGGTTTACCCGAATCTGATACCATACCATACCATACCATAACTAAATCTAAACTTAATACCCTTTTCTCATAACTGCTTTTAATATAACGACAAATTATTTGTAATCAGTGTTTCAACTATATTTTTAACAATAGATATATTATTAATATTTTCAAGAAAATTCTACCATTTATTCATGTTCTGAGGTGACATTATTTTATAATATTTATATGTAAGGGCATATGCTCGACTTGAGAACTCAATGTGAAAAGATGGGTTTTTTTTTAAAGTCTATTATCTAAAAATAATTTAAAGTTATTTTAATTCTGTAAACGGCATATTGTGTTGTGGAGTGTTATTTATAAGAAATTATATTGTTAAGATATATTTCATTATTTTCGGAAATACAAGACATCTAGTAATAGTACACAAGATATTTTTATTTGAAACTATTTTATATATGATATAATGAAAATAATTTAATAAGCTTATCTTTTTATAATATAGACATAGAATAATATATACTGAAAGTGTCGTCAAGTTACGAGCATTATTTTTAGATAAATAGACTTTAATATTTAAAACGAGGCTAAAATATTTATTCTGAGAAAATTAGGTTTGAAAAAATGACATATAAATATTTATATACAAAAAAGGTGATGTTTTAATGTAAAAGAATTGTAAAAGTTTGATTTGTATGCTTTATTGATCGTTTTATGATGGATATGTTATATATAATATATTACATTTATCAACAACAACAATTTATTTTGACTGATTTTTTCAGGTAAGATAAAACAAATAAATGAAATTTATATAATATTTTTAATTTGTGAAACTATTTTTTAATAATTTTATAATATATTGTGAATAATAAAATTATGAAATATAGTAAATTTTAATGAAAATACAGTATATGACTATTTAATTGATTGTCTATATTATAATCTATAATAAGAAATATATGGTATTCTGGTATCTAAGTCTGATATTCGACTATTATAATACCTATTAGAATTCTCTATAAAAATATATATATTTTAAATTACATATATATTGTAGGTCTATGTAGGCCTACCTACTATAAATAATATAGAAATACATTTTAAAAATTACTAATTTATTTGTGTAGAAACTAAATTTACGAAGCATTGTGCATTGTGAACATTATAATATTTAAAAAAATATTTAACTGGTGCAGTTTAATGATATTTCCGTTACAACATTATAATAGTAATTCAGGGTAAACAGAATACAATTGTGTGTTATTCAATAATTTTAGAAATGTGATATATTCAGCAAAATATCTAATTACAGATTATTAAGCTATTTATAGAAATACACACAGGGGATTGAGTTACAATATTTGTATTTCAATTATAATTTGTTATTAGGGGAAAGTAACCGAATACGGATATTTATTTTTTTATTATTCAAAATATTTCTGATATATCTGATATCCTATCCAATAAACTGATTTTTTTATTACGTTTTTAAATTTATGAAAAAAAATTTCAATTTTAAACATTCTCAAGAATATACAAATGTATCGATATAAAATATAATACTATATTATTAAAAACTAAAGCATTCTAAAAAATGTATTTTTAATTTCTATATTTTTTATCAAATATTCACTAAGTTATAAGCATATATCTAGATGTCATATAAGTTCATAATACGGACACTCTAAATGTCTTAATACGGACACCCTATAACCAATCAACGCATAGAATATGAACTATTCTGATTTTCATAAAAATCGCGTGCGTTATAATATTTATACTACCCATAAAGATAATTTTAAATTTTGTATTATTTAAACAATTAAATTGTAGGTTATATTATTAATTAAAAAATAATAAAAATAAATAAAATATTAACTAATTAAATTACAATATATTTTTCATAAAATTAATTATAAATAACGTAATTGTAATTTGTCTGATTGATTCATCAATAATATATAGTTTATATAGTGGTATATAGGGTGTCCGTATTATAACACAGGGTGTCCGTATTCGGACATGGGAACCGAATACGGACACCCCCGTTATCTATGGAATTAAAAGATTAAATAAAATTTTAAAATTACTATAATACCTATAATCATATAATATTAATATATTGTAATTTTTGAATAAAAATAATGAGTCATACAAAGTTAAGACCATTTATTGTTAAAGTGTCCGTATTAGGTTACTTTCCCCTACATTCCATGTTTAGTATTTTATTTGTAAAATTTCTCTTTTTATTAAAGTTTATCCACATATATATGTATACTATAGTAGAAAGGTTCATATAGGTTCAATTTATACTAGTTAATACAAGGTTATACCTACAATTTATACTAGTTACTACAAGGTTATACCTACAATTTATACTAGTTAATACAAGGTTATACCTACAATTTATACTAGTTAATACAAGGTTATACCTACAATTTATACTAGTTAATACAAGGTTAAGTAAGAGTATTACCTCGAGTTTATAACAAGTACCTATATACCTACTTAACGAATGCTGCACAATATAGTTTATGAATAATATATGAGGGGTATGGCACCCTTCTAGTATAATAATGTGATGCTTTCCATGTAAATGGATTTGTGCATATCGGGTAGTAGTTACAAAACTTGAAATATAAGTACAATATTTTTTTATATGAACAAATAATAATTATATTGATCTATAAGAAAATTGTGTGTGTTTGTATATTTCCTTCGGAAAATACTTGGTTATTATGTTATTTATAAGGTTTAATGTGACAATTGTTGATTTTTTAATAATAGTGTTATAATTCATATTTTATATATATATTTTTACAACAAAACTTGCTTAATAGAGAATTATTTAGTTATCCTATTATCTATATGATCTGAAAAATTCGCAATATTGAATACTATAGGCCATCTGGATGAATGTTAGATATCAAATTATAGGATACTGAGAAAATCAAGATCAAATTATTACTTTACAAGTAGGATAACAAAACTATAATTAATAGCTTAGAAAATAATATATATATAAAATGACAGATATTGGAATATAGGTATTTATTACTATCCTACATAGATATTTATTCTATTTTTATATAAATCTACTCTATATCTAAATATATGTATGTGTAGATAACTCGAGAACAGGACGTCGCAAAATATTTTAAAACCGAAATTAATAAATATTCACCTGTATGGTCCTTAATTTTTCCAACATAAATTTATCTAGATTCTAGAATAACAAAATATAATATGTAACTATAATAACTAGGTATTTCTACTTATTAACCTACTAATTATTTATTTGTACCTACAATAATACTATAGTACATATAATTATGATAGTTAATAATAAATAATAGTAAATAGGATATAACAAAGTAGGTATACCTAACTGTGTACAGTACCTAGTGGTTACAAGCTTACGTACATAAAACACTCTGTGGCCACCCACTATTATTTCCAACAATACATACCTATGTTTATATTAACAAGGATAAAGTACAACTACTAAACAAAATAATATATATATATATATAATTATAATAAAATATAAGGAGAATACATTTATTTGTAATAATAAAATAAAATAATATTAGGTTATTAGACTATTAGGTTATTATCCCACCTGTTTTTAATTTTTTAAATATATAAAGTAGCACAATGAAAATCCTACATATATGGATACATTGACAAATGAGAATAGGACCTAGGATATATACCTACAGTAGGTATATGTATATAATATATAACTATATAACTATATATATATATATATATATATATATATATATATATATATATATATATATATATATATTATAAGGTATACCTTATATATGCCGACCACCTGTTTATTATTGTCAGTATAATTATATCAAAAATTTAAAATAGCAATATTATGTATTGCCATAACATTAATTAACCTACCCTAATTAAAGAATTTCAAATAAATATATTAATATTGAATAAGTTACAAAATATTCATTTAGAGGAAAGTAACCGAATACGGACACTTTAACAATAAATGGTCTTAAAATGTTATGATTCATTATTTTTATTCGAAAATTACAATATATTAATATTATATAATTATAGATATTATTGTGATTTTAAAATTGTATTTAATCTTTTAATTCCATAGATAACGGGGGTGCCCGTATTCGGTACCTTTGTCCGAATACGGTCACCTTGTGTTATAATACGGACACCTTATATACCACTAGATAAACTATATAGTATTGATGAATAAATCAGACAAATTACAATTACCTTATTTATAATTAATGTTATGAACAATTTATTCTAATTTAATTAGTTAATAATTTATTTATTTTATTATTTTTTAATTAATAATACAATTTAAATATATAAATAATACAAAATTTAGATTTATCTTTATTGGTGGTATTACTATTATAACTCAAACGATGAACATCAGAATAATGAATATGCTGCGCGCTGTGATGTCTGATTCACGTATGACCTACGGATTTTCATAAAATTCGCGTGCGTTATAATATAAGGGCACATTAAGCACATTAAGATCCCGCACATTTAAAGTGATGATAATTTATTTTTTTTTATATTTTTTTTTATTACATAATAATACTTATTGTAGTATTTTTTAGTATCTGTAAAAAAATTAGACATGAATTCAGTCTAGAAATTGCATAACAATGTGTTTGTTAACGATAAGATAATGCTATTATATTATATTCAATATTACATTGTTATGCTGTCAAACTTCAAACGCTGTTTTCTCAGAATAATTATTTCGCGCTAGGTATGTGCATTCAAAAATATAGAACATAAAAACTATTATAATTATAATATTAATTTTTTTTGCTTTATATAGAATTTAATTATGTGAATAATAAAATAGAGAGATAATTTATAATATTTATAGAATTCATTGTATAAAATGATAATTTCTATAGAAATACCATCATTTTAGTATTGCTAATTTTTAATTTAGATATATATAATATAATAAACATTAATATTAAAAATAACTTTCTATTTTCCTATGCATGTATATGTTATGAATACATTAGAAAAAAAATTAGGTCAATTGGATGAATAGAATTTCAGTTCTATTTTTTTTAGTGGACCTAGATTTTTCCTATCTATTTATACACGAAAGTGGCAAATTGCGTGTTATGTGCGGGATCCCCTTAATACCACCGATGAACCTTTAAATCTAAAATTGTTATTATTTAAATACTTAATTTGTATTATTAATTAATAAAATAATAACAATTAATAAACTAATAACTAATTAAATTATTCATAAAATTAATTACAAATAATGTAATTGCATTATATTTTGCATAACAATATTGAGTCATAACATATTAAGATAGGACTCTTATAAATGCATGAAATACTCTTATTTCTCTTCTATAGATTGAGGGTATTGGAAATATACATAGATTTCTACACATTGTAAAATATACATCAATTTCCCAGCAAACAGTAACAGCCTCATACTACCAGCATAACATACTATTTAATAGCCTCACGTGTTTAAATTGTGCTATTATGCTGCTATTAATTTGTCATGCTATTATGCTGCTATAATGTTGCTATTATTATGATGCTATTAATTTTAAAAGTATTATATTCTAAAAATAGCAACATACTAGCAGCATAATATAGGGGAAAGTCTCCGATTACCGACCCCTAAATGATTATTTGTAATAACTTATTCAATATTAAATATATTTATTTGCAATTTTGTAATTAGGGTAATATTATGGCAATGCATAATGTGGCTATTTTAAATTGTTGATATAATTATATTTACAAGTATAAACAGGGGGGTCGGTAATCGGATACATGTGTCTAATACCGACCCCCTTATCCTATTACCGACCCCCTAAAATAATCGTGGTATAAATAATTGTAGTATTATAATATCCAATAAAAATAGTGGATATACATAAATATAATTAATTATAAAATTCACGCAATTTATTTTGTATTGAATTTATGTTTTAATAGTAATATTAAATTTAAATTTAAACTTTATAGTAATTATATTAAAATAGTGTATATTATTATTTAATATTTATTTATTAATCAGTATGTATATAATCAACTGGAATCATGAATCATAAATCTATATCAATGCTACACAAATAACTTACGACATATTTTAAAGTAAAATAAGGATCTATTTTGATTGGATACAATACATCACATGGGGTCGGTATTAGGGTAATTTAGGGGGTCGGTAATAGAAACAGCATATGATTTGCTATAATTAAGATATTTTGATTAATAGTTATTTAAATTGAATTATTTTTATAATAGTTATAAAAATTGTATTGATCTACATTATTATGTGCAGTATTAAGTTTTCTTTTAATTAATAAAGTATTTACAATGATTTAAAAAAAGTAATAATTCAAATATTTAAAAAGTAAAAACAGATTATTTCATTTTATCAAATAACAATTGTAGGATTGAATATTTTTTAAAACAAAATACGTATTCATATTTATCATTAAATTACTAACAATTCATGTATATAATTTTGTTATATCTCTTATAGTTACTGAGATACGAGAGGGGGTCGGTAATCGGAGACTTTCCCCTATATGCCATTAGATCTAATTTATATTTATTTAAACTTTGTATATTATAATATAGATGTTAATATTTATACGTTATATATCACTGCAATACTTTGGTATTATTATTATGTAGTAGGTATATTATAATATAAATATATCATCAATGTATCACTGCATTGATTTTGTATAAATTCCGTTGTTACATTTCTAGTGTCAACGGTCAATATTAATTGTAATATAATTCTATAAATAGATTTAATTTCAATCGACAGCGCGTCACTTGTCAACAATATTTACTATATAAACCCCACCGATATGAATATACGTCATTCTATTAGAATATTCATCATGGGACACACCATTATGTTATCTAACGATATTGATTTATTAACTAAACGTTTTGATTTCATCTGCGATCAGGTTTTACTATTAAACGATCAAGTAATGATACTCAAGTCTAGAATTAATCGATGTAAGACAATAAGCCTGTCTAACTCATTTACCTATTCGTATACAATGAGACTAGTATCTTTAGAAGAAACTAGAGATATGTTTTATAAACTTGCAGTATCTTTAAGTAGCAAGATTTGCGAATTAAAGAAAGCAGCATCTACTTAGATTACTATTTAATAATTACCAACGATTATTACATAATAATTACCTTGCCCTTATTAGGGCAACCAATATTCAAACAAGTTTATTTGAATAATAATATAAGTTTAAATAATATTAATATTATATATCCATTATACTCTATTATTACCTACATTATTTTATGATGTATTTTAATGTATTTATGTAGTTTAAGAAATGTTAATGTTTTTTAATCTCATATATAATTTTAAAATTATAATTCCTACGAACTACTCACCTATTATATATTATATTTGATATAATATATTATATTTTTGAATACATTTCTACTATAGATATATAGTTCAATTAGCTAACATTTAGTTTAAATAAAATTATAATATTTTAATTTTGAATATTATAATATTTATATAATAATATTTAAATAATATTAAACTTACAATGTACGTCGTACATTATAATTTGTCAATAATTATTAATATTTATGTTACTTAATTGTATTAATAAAGTTATTATTGAATGTGGAACTAGGTAACTTTATATTAGTGGACATTAATAATGTTATGTAAAATTAATTATGGGATAATTCCCTTTATATAATAATAATAATATCAGATTCAGTTGATGACCGAGATCAAAAACCCAGGTATGGTATAGAAGTTCTATTGAACTTATCGAGATACCAACCTGCTCTTGGTAATGAGAGAATTAATACAAAATGAATAAATATAAATAAATATTTTACAATTCTATATTGTTCATTAGTGTTCTGTCTCATAAAAAAGCAATACAATAAAATTAAATATATCTCTCAATACCAAGAAATCATCATGTATATAACAATAAAATAATAATAAAATATAATAAAAATATATAATAAAATATTAAAAAATGTAAAAAGATACTAAAATAATAAATAAGTTAAACTATAAAAATCAAAGAAAACTAAAGTCCAAAGGCTAGAGATAAAAATATGTACAATACGAACAATTTAAAAGAGCTAAAAAGAAGAAAAGATGATCATGTAAATAAAATAACAAACAATACAGATAAGGTGTAAGTGATTAAATATAACTATTTAAAAGCATGTTTTTAATATGTATTGTAAAAGTATTCAAATTCGTCAAAGATGATGTGGTTGTATTTAAAGAATTCCATAAATATGCGCCTTTGTAACGAATACTAAATTTATCATGATCAAATCTTATTTTTGGTATTAAGAATGTTCTATTTAACCTAAAAGTATATAAAGAGCAATTATAGGTAAATAACTTACAAATTGAACTATGCAAATAATGATTGTTATATATTCTAAACATATATTTATAAATGGATATATTTATTATATCTTTAAATTTAAGAATGTTATGTCTTAAAAAAATGTAATCAATATTGGTTTTGTTATCAAGTTTATATATTGCTCTCATACATTTATTTTGTAAAATTTGAATACATTTTATATTGCTATGGTGAGTACTTCCCCATATAATAGAACAATAATTAATATGACTATGAAAAAAAGAAAAATATAGCATAACTAAAGTATTAATATTAAATTTATATTTATATCTATGTAGTAAACTAAGTCCATAGTAAAGTTTATTTTTAATATTATTTATTTGTATTTTCCAATTTCGATTTTCGTCAATTAAAATGCCTAAGAATTTAAAATTAGTTGATTGTTTTATGGCTATATTATTTATTTTGATGTTCAATTTATGTTTAACTCTTGTGCGATGGAATAAAATTAATTTTGTTTTATCAATATTAAGAACTAGCTTATTACCACAAAGCCAGTCACATATTAAAACTAAAGTAGAATTTATTTCTTTTTCTAGATCATTTAACTTATGAGACTTAAATGTTAAAGTTGTGTCGTCAGCAAAAAGAGTAAAATTGCATTTATTAGTTATATTAGGTAAATCATTTATGTACATTAAAAATAATACTGGTCCCAAAACTGAACCTTGTGGTACACCACATTTAATCGGAAGTATTTTAGAATTGGTATTATTATAACTTACGTATTGATACCTGTTTGTCAAATAACTTTTTAATAATGACAAAGTGATACCTCTGAAACCATATATATATAATTTGTTTAATAAAATTTCATGATTAATAGTATCGAAAGCCTTTTTTAAATCAATCGATATTGTGGATATGAATAATTTGTAATTTATATTTAAGTAATCGATATAATTTATCAAAGCATCACATGTTGATATAGATTTTTGAAATCCAAATTGAGAATTGTTTATTAAAGAATTTTTATCTAAAAATGAAAACATTCTTACTTTTAAATTTTTTCAAAAATTTTTGAGAATTGTGATGTCAATGATATTGGCCTATAATTCGAGCAATCATTTTTATTTCCTTTTTTATATAAAATTATAACTTTAGATGTTTTAAGTACATCAGGGTAAACACCATTTTCAATGCATTCATTAAATAAAATTGATAAAATATTACTAATGGATAAAATAATGTTACGTATTAAAAAAAAGTTAAAATCATGGGAATCCGTACTATATTTTGAATCACAATTATATACAATATTTTCAATTTCTATTGATGAAACAGGCTTTATAAAAATTGAACTCTTATTACTAGTAATATTTTCATATATATTTTGATTAGAGTATGGTATATTTTTATTTAATTCAACACCTATATTTGAAAAATATGAATTGAACATATTAGCATTTTGTAAATCTGTTAATTTATTATCAATAATAGTTCCTGATTTTTTATTATTTCCTATAACTTTATTTAATGTACGCCAAGTATTTTTAATATTATTATTTTTTATTTTATTTTCATAATATTTTTTCATGGATATTTTAATATTTTCATTAAGCAATTTTTATAATTTTTATATACATTTATTAGTGAATGATTATTTAAAGATTTTTTATACATTTTATTCTTTTTACCTATGCATTTAAGGATGGAAGGGGTTAGCCATGGTTTATCAAAAACTCCAGATTTAATTTTAACTTTTTTTAATGGACAATATATATTATATGAATTAGTTAATGTAGAGATAAAATTTGTAAAAGATATATGAATATCAGATTGAGTTAAAATGAATGACCAATTTATATTAGTAAGATTATTATTAAAATTTAAAATATTTTGATCTGAATGATCCCTAATATATTTATAAGAGTTTTTCGATTTTTTATTAATATTTTTTTTAAAAATACAGAATATCGGTAAATGATCACTGATATCAATCAATTACTAAATTAATTGAATAAACACATATAATTAAATTTATAATATATATATATATATATATATATATATAAAATTGATAATATATTTTCATAATACAACTATAATTTTGTAATATACCTAAATATCTTCTATATCGACCTATACGAAAATAAGTGAACATAACATTAATTTAATTAATCTCTGTTTTTATAGAAAATAGACTATAGTCTCTAGACTATATATAGTATCTGACAAAATATTCTTAAATCCTACGTAGGTATACGCCATGTATTTAGGCTATCAGTCTCCATAGATATATGCCTACATAATAGTGCCTCTGTACTAGATTTTGTATGTAGGGGGGACCAACCAATCAAAATAAATTGTGTGGTAAAAGTAGGGTGGACTAACACATAGGAGGTCCCCCTATATTTAAAGTGCGCTGAGTGTATATTTTAAACACATTATATACACATTAATATACGTTAATATTATGTGAATAGAATGTTGTAAACTATGTAAAGTTGATTTATTGATGTATTCTAGTTATTCATTAAAATTGTATAGGTCAACCGATCAGTAACAATACATTATCGCATTAAGTTGAATGTATTGTATTTTTAAATTTTATTTGATTAGTTAATATTTGTGATATTATTTAATATTACTGGGTATACCGTTTATGAACGTAAGTTTAAATTAATTTAATTATTAATTAACCATTTAGTATAATTATTAGTATATATTTATTGTTGTTTAATTTGTGTGTATCCATTATAATTGTAAAGTGTGGCTGTGTGTGTGTGCATGTGTGTGTGCGCGCGTGTGTGTGTGGTAGGTATACGATACGATATCCTATGTGATATATAATAATATACTAGCGCTTTATTTAATAAGTCATATTAATATGTAGGTGAATATATATTTTACTTAATTTGTTTTAAATTATTATCTATTATAATAATTATTTCATTTATAATACACTGTTATAAAGTATTATATTATTTCGATCATTCTCAGAATAGTTATTCTAATAATTAATGTAGATCCTACAAATAGTATTCGTCTATATTATATTATAATTCTATTTTGATCGATAACCATTCTTATTATCTTATACGAGTTCTATATCCGTGTCAATTACGTGGTGTAATGGGATTCTACTTATAAGATATTCTTCTTATCTTGATAATTATTTTGTTAATTCTTAATTTTATTGATCGATCTCATCAAATATAGCATTGTTCTAAATTCATATTTCACAACGCCGCGTTAGCGTATCGGTACAGCCTGTACGGGGGTGTACTTAGTGCCCGACCGCAGGGCTGGCTGTATGTCGCTGACCAGAGAGAACGCCGACCTCGAATTCTGACCAATGGAATCCCCGTTCAGCATTCTCTGCAGACTTTGCTCCAGCTGATCGGCGTGCATAAGTTCCATGTCATTCTCCCTGGCGGATAGTGTGAGTATTAACAGTGTCTTGTTTATTAAATACAAATACATATTTGAACCCATCCTTGAATGACGGTGATGGTATATCACTCGGTAGTATACTATAGTTACATACAACTTACCGGCAATTATAACGGGAAATATTATACAGTTTATAAATTAAAAAAATAATAAACAAATATTTGTCTATATAGGCTACCAAAACTATATAGGGGAAAGTCCCCGATTACCGACCACCTCCTAATACCGACCCCTCTCGTATATCAGTAACTATAAGAGATATCAAAAAATAATATATACATGAACTGTTAGCAATTTAATGATAAATATGAATAAGTATTTTGTTTTAACAAATATTTAATCCTACAATTGTTATTTGAACTGTAATATTATGTTTTTACTTTTTAAATATTTGAATAATAACTTTTTTTAAATCATTTTAAATACTTTATTAATTAAAATAAAACTTAATACTGCACACAATATTGTAGATCAATAAAATGTTTATAATTATAATTAAAAATAATTCAATTTGAATAACTATTAACCAAAATATCTTAATTATAGCAACCCGTATGATTTTCCTAATACCGACCCCCATGTGATTTATAATATCCAATCAAAATGGATCAGTATTTTACTTTAAAATATGTCATAAGTTGTTTGTTTATCATTGATATAGATTAAGGATTCATGATTCCATTATATTATATACATACTGATTAATAACTAAATATTAAATAATAATATATACTATTTTAATATAATTACTATAAAGTTTAAATTTAAATTTAATATTACTATTAAAACATAAATTCAATAAATAATAATTGCTTGCATGTTATAATTAATTGTATTTATTAATATCTACTATGTTGATTGGATATTATAATACTAAAAGTATGTATACCACGATTATTTTAGGGGGTCGGTAATAGGGGAAGGGGGTCGGTATTAGGAACATGTATCCGATTACCGACCCCCCTGTTTATTTTTGTAAATATAATTATATCAAAAATTTAAAATAGCCACATTATTCATTACCATAATATTACCCTATTTACAAAATTTCAAATAAATATATTTAATATTTAATACGTTATTACAAATAATCATTTAGGGGTCGGTAATCGGGGACTTTCCCCTAGTAATATTATTACATAATCACCTACACAGCTAAATATTTCTAGCAACTACTGGATGACAATTGCAATTGACAATATTAATATACACGTTATTTTTATTATACATTCGGAAATTGTCCGTTAAGGAAAGGGTATCCCACTGCCTATTAATAGAAAACCACTTTCAGGCAATACCATGGCCTCCTTTAGCTTCAGGCCGTGAGGCAGACTTTTTATTTTGTTCAATTTTAATTTAGAAGGGACGCTTTTTAATGACTTTTTCCATAAATTTATGATTGAATAAATTAAAGAAAAATACACTAATTAATATCTGATAAAGATTATTTTATAATATTAACTATTAATTCATTACATTAGCATTTATATTCATATATTTTTACGTGAAATTAAAATAAAAAATAACATAAAATTAGTATAATCTTTGTTAAATATAATATTTTTTTTTTTAATATTTTAATTTAAAATACATATAAGCTATATAAAACAATGGTCAACAATTGCTATGCACCCAATTGCAATGGGAATAATTTACGATTATATTCAAAATATAAACCAACTTTTAAAGTTAAAAAAAATTGGAAAATTCCAAGAGAATTGAATATAACAGAGTATACAAGTATATGCATCGATCATTTTGAGAATAAGTATTTAAATACTCATTCAACGAAAAATGGAAAGCTTGTTTGTATCTATCATATACTTATTTATAATTATTAATATTATTTATAATTATTACTATAATATATTATTAAATATTGAAGCTAAAGGATACCCTCCTTGCCATGGCAATACCCTCCAGAAAGTTGCATTACCAATTGATATACCCCATTTCTATACCCCATTGATATACCCCATTTCTATACCCCATTGATATACCCCATTTCTATACCCCATTGATATACCCCATTTCTATACCCCACTGATATACCCCATTTCTATACGAGTTTATAATAGAAAGGGTATTAATACATATATTATGTTATTATATTTTATTATTCGTTATTAATATTATAATTTATAATAATATTATTTATTGTTCTTAGATTTCCAAACAAGGAATGTTTATCATTTCGCGTTTATTCTTAAATATCATCATTATATTAATATGAATATTAGAATATACAATAAATATTAATAATTGAATATATTAATGTTGTACATAAAACATACATATAAATATATATATATATATATATATATATATATATATATATATATAAATAAATAAATATAAAATAATATATTAGGAGTGGTTATTATATAATAGAGTGAATAGGTATTTCTCTTAGTTAAATGTAATACTGACTCAGTTGCGAAATATTTCTTTGTTTCGACGAAAGCAATGGAGCTACAGAATATGAAAATCAGAAACGCCGTGATTATATCTAGTAAAATATGTTAATCCTTAATTACATATATATATATATATATTTATAAATATAGAAAAGTTTAAAACTATAAAATAAAAGACAAATTAAATAAATAAAGACACAAATGATTAATTTGGTTTCGATTGAAATGGTTCCTTCATATATACGCACGTATACATGTATATATATATATATATATATATATATATATATATATATATATATATATAAAAACGTATCCTATATGACAAACATACATACCAATAATACAGGAATAGTGTACTAACACAGATGTGATATCATGCTTTTTCTTATCACCATATATTGACCTTTAAAGTGTTATGATAGCTTTAAGATAGATTTATTTACAATTATAGTAATATATTAATAGGGGAAAGTCTCCGATTACCGACCACTTCTCGTATCTCAGTAACTATAAGAGATATCAAAAATTATATATACATGTATATTGTTTTACAAAATATTCAATCCTACAATTGTTATTTGATAAAATGTAATATTCTTTTTTACTTTTTAAATATTTGAATAATAACTTTTTTTAAATCATTGTAAATACTTTAATAATTAAAAGAAAACTTAATACTGCTCATAATATTGTAGATCAATAACATGTTTATAAATATTATAAAAATAATTTAATTTGAATAACTATAGTTATAATATTAATAAATTTTAATATATTAACCAATATATCTTAGTTATAGCAACCCATATGATTTTCCTAATACCGACCTCTTAAATTACCCTAATACCGACCCCATGTGATTTATAATATCCAATCAAAATATATCAGTATTTTACTTTAAAATATGTCATAAGTTGTTTGTGTATCATTGATATAAATTAAGGATTCATGATTTCATTCGATTATATACATTCTGATTAATAACTAAATATTAAATAATAAAACACACTATTTTAATATAATTACTATAAAGTTTAAATTTAAATTTAATATTACTATTAAAACATAAATTAAATAACAAATAATTGCGTGCATGTTATAATTACTTATATTTATAAATATCTACTATGTTGATTTGATATTATAATACTACAATTATTTATACCACGATTATCTAAGGGGGTCGGTAATAGGGGAAGGGGGTCGGTATTAGGAGAAGGGGGTCGGTATTAGGTACATGTATCCAATTATATCAAAAATTTAAAATAGCCACATTATTCATTGACATAATATTACCCTATTTACAAAATTTCAAATAAATATATTTAATATTGAATAAGTTTTTACAAATATTCATTTAGGGGTCGGTAATCGGAGACTTTCCCCCATATATACACACATATACATACGAATTTACAAGTATATATACGTATATACTACCACCTATCTATATAGTATACTAACACCTCTTCAGTATATGATGGTGGTCGTCGTAGTGATTGTATAACTATAATGGTGTGTGTATGTATGACTCTACTGCGAAGGGCTATGAATCTAGGCTATAGTACATACTGATAACCAGAACAGTCTGTTGTAAATGAGTTATTCATATTTTGAATATAAAATTGTATGAAAATAGTATATATTTAAATATCACTTTTATCTAGTTATTATCTATCTATAATATTAATATTATCTATCTATTAGTAGTTATTAACTATTGGTTTTTGATTATTCAATATAGTTATATTGATTTTAGTTTAGTAGACATATTTTAGATAACAGAAATGTATTATTATTTTCTTAATTAATGAAAATAATATTTTCAAGATATAGACTAAATTATAAAAGTGCAAAAAAGATAAGTGTACTTAACCTATTCAAATATAATACTGAACATTTACAAAGAGATGTATACCCAGATGTGTGCTAATATGTAATTATGTATTTATTAATTATATAGATCTATCTCTGATATACGACTATTATAATACTTATAGGCCTACCTACTATAAATAATATAGAAATACATTTTAAAAATTACTAATTTATTTGTGTAGAAACTAAATTTACGAAGCATTGTGCATTGTGAACATTATAATATTATCAATATACAATTATCAATATACTTTATTTATTTATTTATCCTTTTTTGTTTAATTGTTTTAAATAATTGAAATGGTGTAATCGTTAACGGTAATATGATGATTTTTTAAACAGTTCACATTTTATTATTGTAAACAGGAAGTCAAAACTTATTATTGTATTTATGAACTGTTTAAAATTAAAATGGGTTGATAACTAGAAAAGCCGTAAAGGCTTCTTTATCTTTCCTGGGGTTTACCCGAATCTGATACCATACCATACCATACCATAACTAAATCTAAACTTAATACCCTTTTCTCATAACTGCTTTTAATATAACGACAAATTATTTGTAATCAGTGTTTCAACTATATTTTTAACAATAGATATATTATTAATATTTTCAAGAAAATTCTACCATTTATTCATGTTCTGAGGTGACATTATTTTATAATATTTATATGTAAGGGCATATGCTCGACTTGAGAACTCAATGTGAAAAGATGGGTTTTTTTTTAAAGTCTATTATCTAAAAATAATTTAAAGTTATTTTAATTCTGTAAACGGCATATTGTGTTGTGGAGTGTTATTTATAAGAAATTATATTGTTAAGATATATTTCATTATTTTCGGAAATACAAGACATCTAGTAATAGTACACAAGATATTTTTATTTGAAACTATTTTTATATATGATATAATGAAAATAATTTAATAAGCTTATCTTTTTATAATATAGACATAGAATAATATATACTGAAAGTGTCGTCAAGTTACGAGCATTATTTTTAGATAAATAGACTTTAATATTTAAAACGAGGATAAAATATTTATTCTGAGAAAATTAGGTTTGAAAAAATGACATATAAATATTTATATACAAAAAAGGTGATGTTTTAATGTAAAATAATTGTAAAAGTTTGATTTGTATGCTTTATTGATCGTTTTATGATGGATATGTTATATATAATATATTACATTTATCAACAACAACAATTTATTTTGACTGATTTTTTCAGGTAAGATAAAACAAATAAATGAAATTTATATAATATTTTTAATTTGTGAAACTATTTTTTAATAATTTTATAATATATTGTGAATAATAAAATTATGAAATATAGTAAATTTTAATGAAAATACAGTATATGACTATTTAATTGATTGTCTATATTATAATCTATAATAAGACATATATGGTATTCTGGTATCTAAGTCTGATATTCGACTATTATAATACCTATTAGAATTCTCTATAAAAATATATATATTTTAAATTACATATATATTGTAGGTCTATGTAGGCCTACCTACTATAAATAATATAGAAATACATTTTAAAAATTACTAATTTATTTGTGTAGAAACTAAATTTACGAAGCATTGTGCATTGTGAACATTATAATATTTAAAAAAATATTTAACTGGTGCAGTTTAATGATATTTCCGTTACAACATTATAATAGTAATTCAGGGTAAACAGAATACAATTGTGTGTTATTCAATAATTTTAGAAATGTGATATATTCAGCAAAATATCTAATTACAGATTATTAAGCTATTTATAGAAATACACACAGGGGATTGAGTTACAATATTTGTATTTCAATTATAATTTGTTATTAGGGGAAAGTAACCGAATACGGATATTTATTTTTTTATTATTCAAAATATTTCTGATATATCTGATATCCTATCCAATAAACTGATTTTTTTATTACGTTTTTAAATTTATGAAAAAAAATTTCAATTTTAAACATTCTCAAGAATATACAAATGTATCGATATAAAATATAATACTATATTATTAAAAACTAAAGCATTCTAAAAAATGTATTTTTAATTTCTATATTTTTTATCAAATATTCACTAAGTTATAAGCATATATCTAGATGTCATATAAGTTCATAATACGGACACTCTAAATGTCTTAATACGGACACCCTATAACCAATCAACGCATAGAATATGAACTATTCTGATTTTCATAAAAATCGCGTGCGTTATAATATTTATACTACCCATAAAGATAATTCTAAATTTTGTATTATTTAAACAATTAAATTGTAGGTTATATTATTAATTAAAAAATAATAAAAATAAATAAAATATTAACTAATTAAATTACAATATATTTTTCATAAAATTAATTATAAATAACGTAATTGTAATTTGTCTGATTGATTCATCAATACTATATAGTTTATATAGTGGTATATAGGGTGTCCGTATTATAACACAGGGTGTCCGTATTCGGACATGGGAACCGAATACGGACACCCCCGTTATCTATGGAATTAAAAGATTAAATAACATTTTAAAATTACTATAATACCTATAATCATATAATATTAATATATTGTAATTTTTGAATAAAAATAATGAGTCATACAAAGTTAAGACCATTTATTGTTAAAGTGTCCGTATTAGGTTACTTTCCCCTACATTCCATGTTTAGTATTTTATTTGTAAAATTTCTCTTTTTATTAAAGTTTATCCACATATATATGTATACTATAGTAGAACATATAGGTTCAATTTATACTAGTTAATACAAGGTTATACCTACAATTTATACTAGTTACTACAAGGTTATACCTACAATTTATACTAGTTAATACAAGGTTATACCTACAATTTATACTAGTTAATACAAGGTTATACCTACAATTTATACTAGTTAATACAAGGTTAAGTAAGAGTATTACCTCGAGTTTATAACAAGTACCTATATACCTACTTAACGAATGCTGCACAATATAGTTTATGAATAATATATGAGGGGGATGGCACCCTTCTAGTATAATAATGTAATGCTTTCCATGTAAATGGATTTGTGCATATCGGGTAGTAGTTACAAAACTTGAAATATAAGTACAATATTTTTTTATATGAACAAATAATAATTATATTGATCTATAAGAAAATTGTGTGTGTTTGTATATTTCTTTCGGAAAATACTTGGTTATTATGTTATTTATAAGGTTTAATGTGACAATTGTTGATTTTTTAATAATAGTGTTATAATTCATATTTTATATATATATTTTTACAACAAAACTTGCTTAATAGAGAATTATTTAGTTATCCTATTATCTATATGATCTGAAAAATTCGCAATATTGAATACTATAGGCCATCTGGATGAATGTTAGATATCAAATTATAGGATACTGAGAAAATCAAGATCAAATTATTACTTTACAAGTAGGATAACAAAACTATAATTAATAGCTTAGAAAATAATATATATATAAAATGACAGATATTGGAATATAGGTATTTATTACTATCCTACATAGATATTTATTTTATTTTTATATAAATCTACTCTATATCTAAATATATGTATGTGTAGATAACTCGAGAACAGGACGTCGCAAAATATTTTAAAACCGAAATTAATAAATATTCACCTGTATGGTCTTGGTCTGGATATTTTTTTGAATTTAGTGACCGAGAAAAATCCTAATTTTTGCAATTAACATGATTTTTTTTTCATGTAAAATCTTTCGCAACGTTTTTTTTGTAATATTTTTGAACAATTTTTAAATATTTTATAACATTTTTATGAAATATTTGTTTGATATTAAATTAAAAAATATATATTATAATGATATTTATAATTTAAAAAAATCTGTATTCAAAATTATTTTATTTTAAAATCCTTAATTTTTCCAACATAAATTTATCTAGATTCTAGAATAACAAAATATAATATGTAACTATAATAACTAGGTATTTCTACTTATTAACCTACTAATTATTTATTTCTACCTACAATAATACTATAGTACATATAATTATGATAGTTAATAATAAATAATAGTAAATAGGATATAACAAAGTAGGTATACCTAACTGTGTACAGTACCTAGTGGTTACAAGCTTACGTACATAAAACACTATGTGGCCACCCACTATTATTTCCAACAATACATACCTATGTTTATATTAACAAGGATAAAGTACAACTACTAAACAAAATAATATATATATATATATATATATATATATATAATTATAATAAAATATAAGGAGAATACATTTATTTGTAATAATAAAATAAAATAATATTAGGTTATTAGACTATTAGGTTATTATCCCACCTGTTTTTAATTTTTTAAATATATAAAGTAGCACAATGAAAATCCTACATATATGGATACATTGACAAATGAGAATAGGAGCTAGGATATATACCTACAGTAGGTATATGTATATAATATATAACTATATAACTATATATATATATATATATATATATATATATATATATATATATATATATATATATATATTATAAGGTATACCTTATATATGCCGACCACCTGTTTATTATTGTCAGTATAATTATATCAAACATTTAAAATAGCAATATTATGTATTGCCATAACATTAATTAACCTACCCTAATTAAAGAATTTCAAATAAATATATTAATATTGAATAAGTTACAAAATATTCATTTAGAGGAAAGTAACCGAATACGGACACTTTAACAATAAATGGTCTTAAAATGTTATGATTCATTATTTTTATTCGAAAATTACAATATATTAATATTATATAATTATAGATATTATTGTGATTTTAAAATTGTATTTAATCTTTTAATTCCATAGATAACGGGGGTGCCCGTATTCGGTACCTTTGTCCGAATACGGTCACCTTGTGTTATAATACGGACACCTTATATACAACTAGATAAACTATATAGTATTGATGAATAAATCAGACAAATTACAATTACCTTATTTATAATTAATGTTATGAACAATTTATTCTAATTTAATTAGTTAATAATTTATTTATTTTATTATTTTTTTAATTAATAATACAATTTAAATATATAAATAATACAAAATTTAGATTTATTGGTGGTATTACTATTATAACTCAAACGATGAACATCAGAATAATGAATATGCTGCGCGCTGTGATGTCTGATTCACGTATGACCTACGGATTTTCATAAAATTCGCGTGCGTTATAATATAAGGGCACATTAAGCACATTAAGATCCCGCACATTTAAAGTGATGATAATTTATTTTTTTTTATATTTTTTTTTATTACATAATAATACTTATTGTAGTATTTTTTAGTATCTGTAAAAAAATAGACATGAATTCAGTCTAGAAATTGCATAAAAATGTGTTTGTTAACGATAAGATAATGCTATTATATTCTATTCAATATTACATTGTTATGCTGTCAAACTTCAAACGCTGTTTTCTCAGAATAATTATTTCGCGCTAGGTATGTGCATTCAAAAATATAGAACATAAAAACTATTATAATTATAATATTAATTTTTTTTGCTTTATATAGAATTTAATTATGTGAATAATAAAATAGAGAGATAATTTATAATATGTATAGAATTCATTGTATAAAATGATAATTTCTATAGAAATACCATCATTTTAGTATTGCTAATTTTTAATTTAGATATATATAATATAATAAACATTAATATTAAAAATAACTTTCTATTTTCCTATGCATGTATATGTTATGAATACATTAGAAAAAAATTAGGTCAATTGAATGAATAGAATTTCAGTTCTATTTTTTTTAGTGGACCTAGATTTTTCCTATCTATTTATACACGAAAGTGTCAAATTGCGTGTTATGTGCGGGATCCCCTTAATACCACCGATGAACCTTTAAATCTAAAATTGTTATTATTTAAATACTTAATTTGTATTATTAATTAATAAAATAATAACAATTAATAAACTAATAACTAATTAAATTATTCATAAAATTAATTACAAATAATGTAATTGCATTATATTTTGCATAACAATATTGAGTCATAAAATATTAAGATAGGACTCTTATAAATGCATGAAATACTCTTATTTCTCTTCTATAGATTGAGGTTATTGGAAATATACATAGATTTCTACACATTGTAAAATATACATCAATTTCCCAGCAAACAGTAACAGCCTCATACTACCAGCATAACATACTATTTAATAGCCTCACGTGTTTAAATTGTGCTATTATGCTGCTATTAATTTGTCATGCTATTATGCTGCTATAATGTTGCTATTATTATGATGCTATTAATTTTAAAAGTATTATATTCTAAAAATAGCAACATACTAGCAGCATAATATAGGGGAAAGTCTCCGATTACCGACCCCTAAATGATTATTTGTAATAACTTATTCAATATTAAATATATTTATTTGCAATTTTGTAATTAGGGTAATATTATGGCAATGCATAATGTGGCTATTTTAAATTGTTGATATAATTATATTTACAAGTATAAACAGGGGGGTCGGTAATCGGATACATGTGTCTAATACCGACCCCCCTATCCTATTACCGACCCCCTAAAATAATCGTGGTATAAATAATTGTAGTATTATAATATCCAATAAAAATAGTGGATATACATAAATATAATTAATTATAAAATTCACGCAATTTATTTTGTATTGAATTTATGTTTTAATAGTAATATTAAATTTAAATTTAAACTTTATAGTAATTATATTAAAATAGTGTATATTATTATTTAATATTTATTTATTAATCAGTATGTATATAATCAACTGGAATCATGAATCATAAATCTATATCAATGCTACACAAATAACTTACGACATATTTTAAAGTAAAATAAGGATCTATTTTGATTGGATACAATACATCACATGGGGTCGGTATTAGGGTAATTTAGGGGGTCGGTAATAGAAACAGCATATGATTTGCTATAATTAAGATATTTTGATTAATAGTTATTTAAATTGAATTATTTTTATAATAGTTATAAAAATTGTATTGATCTACATTATTATGTGCAGTATTAAGTTTTCTTTTAATTAATAAAGTATTTACAATGATTTAAAAAAAGTAATAATTCAAATATTTAAAAAGTAAAAACAGATTATTTCATTTTATCAAATAACAATTGTAGGATTGAATATTTTTTAAAACAAAATACGTATTCATATTTATCATTAAATTACTAACAATTCATGTATATAATTTTGTTATATCTCTTATAGTTACTGAGATACGAGAGGGGGTCGGTAATCGGAGACTTTCCCCTATATGCCATTAGATCTAATTTATATTTATTTAAACTTTGTATATTATAATATAGATGTTAATATTTATACGTTATATATCACTGCAATACTTTGGTATTATTATTATGTAGTAGGTATATTATAATATAAATATATCATCAATGTATCACTGCATTGATTTTGTATAAATTCCGTTGTTACATTTCTAGTGTCAACGGTCAATATTAATTGTAATATAATTCTATAAATAGATTTAATTTCAATCGACAGCGCGTCACTTGTCAACAATATTTACTATATAAACCCCACCGATATGAATATACGTCATTCTATTAGAATATTCATCATGGGACACACCATTATGTTATCTAACGATATTGATTTATTAACTAAACGTTTTGATTTCATCTGCGATCAGGTTTTACTATTAAACGATCAAGTAATGATACTCAAGTCTAGAATTAATCGATGTAAGACAATAAGCCTGTCTAACTCATTTACCTATTCGTATACAATGAGACTAGTATCTTTAGAAGAAACTAGAGATATGTTTTATAAACTTGCAGTATCTTTAAGTAGCAAGATTTGCGAATTAAAGAAAGCAGCATCTACTTAGATTACTATTTAATAATTACCAACGATTATTACATAATAATTACCTTGCCCTTATTAGGGCAACCAATATTCAAACAAGTTTATTTGAATAATAATATAAGTTTAAATAATATTAATATTATATATCCATTATACTCTATTATTACCTACATTATTTTATGATGTATTTTAATGTATTTATGTAGTTTAAGAAATGTTAATGTTTTTTAATCTCATATATAATTTTAAAATTATAATTCCTACGAACTACTCACCTATTATATATTATATTTGATATAATATATTATATTTTTGAATACATTTCTACTATAGATATATAGTTCAATTAGCTAACATTTAGTTTAAATAAAATTATAATATTTTAATTTTGAATATTATAATATTTATATATTTATATAATAATATTTAAATAATATTAAACTTACAATGTACGTCGTACATTATAATTTGTCAATAATTATTAATATTTATGTTACTTAATTGTATTAATAAAGTTATTATTGAATGTGGAACTAGGTAACTTTATATTAATGGACATTAATAATGTTATTTAAAATTAATTATGGGATAATTCCCTTTATATAATAATAATAATATCAGATTCAGTTGATGACCGAGATCAAAAACCCAGGTATGGTATAGAAGTTCTATTGAACTTATCGAGATACCAACCTGCTCTTGGTAATGAGAGAATTAATACAAAATGAATAAATATAAATAAATATTTTACAATTCTATATTGTTCATTCGTGTTCTGTCTCATAAAAAAGCAATACAATAAAATTAAATATATCTCTCAATACCAAGAAATCATCATGTATATAACAATAAAATAATAATAAAATATAATAAAAATATATAATAAAATATTAAAAAATGTAAAAAGATACTAAAATAATAAATAAGTTAAACTATAAAAATCAAAGAAAACTAAAGTCCAAAGGCTAGAGATAAAAATATGTACAATACGAACAATTTAAAAGAGCTAAAAAGAAGAAAAGATGATCATGTAAATAAAATAACAAACAATACAGATAAGGTGTAAGTGATTAAATATAACTATTTAAAAGCATGTTTTTAATATGTATTGTAAAAGTATTCAAATTCGTCAAAGATGATGTGGTTGTATTTAAAGAATTCCATAAATATGCGCCTTTGTAACGAATACTAAATTTATCATGATCAAATCTTATTTTTGGTATTAAGAATGTTCTATTTAACCTAAAAGTATATAAAGAGCAATTATAGGTAAATAACTTACAAATTGAACTATGCAAATAATGATTGTTATATATTCTAAACATATATTTATAAATGGATATATTTATTATATCTTTAAATTTAAGAATGTTATGTCTTAAAAAAATGTAATCAATATTGGTTTTGTTATCAAGTTTATATATTGCTCTCATACATTTATTTTGTAAAATTTGAATACATTTTATATTGCTATGGTAAGTACTTCCCCATATAATAGAACAATAATTAATATGACTATGAAAAAAAGAAAAATATAGCATAACTAAAGTATTAATATTAAATTTATATTTATATCTATGTAGTAAACTAAGTCCATAGTAAAGTTTATTTTTAATATTATTTATTTGTATTTTCCAATTTCGATTTTCGTCAATTAAAATGCCTAAGAATTTAAAATTAGTTGATTGTTTTATGGCTATATTATTTATTTTGATGTTCAATTTATGTTTAACTCTTGTGCGATGGAATAAAATTAATTTTGTTTTATCAATATTAAGAACTAGCTTATTACCACAAAGCCAGTCACATATTAAAACTAAAGTAGAATTTATTTCTTTTTCTAGATCATTTAACTTATGAGACTTAAATGTTAAAGTTGTGTCGTCAGCAAAAAGAGTAAAATTGCATTTATTAGTTATATTAGGTAAATCATTTATGTACATTAAAAATAATACTGGTCCCAAAACTGAACCTTGTGGTACACCACATTTAATCGGAAGTATTTTAGAATTGGTATTATTATAACTTACGTATTGATACCTGTTTGTCAAATAACTTTTTAATAATGACAAAGTGATACCTCTGAAACCATATATATATAATTTGTTTAATAAAATTTCATGATTAATAGTATCGAAAGCCTTTTTTAAATCAATCGATATTGTGGATATGAATAATTTGTAATTTATATTTAAGTAATCGATATAATTTATCAAAGCATCACATGTTGATATAGATTTTTGAAATCCAAATTGAGAATTGTTTATTAAAGAATTTTTATCTAAAAATGAAAACATTCTTACTTTTAACATTTTTTCAAAAATTTTTGAGAATTGTGATGTCAATGATATTGGCCTATAATTCGAGCAATCATTTTTATTTCCTTTTTTATATAAAATTATAACTTTAGATGTTTTAAGTACATCAGGGTAAACACCATTTTCAATGCATTCATTAAATAAAATTGATAAAATATTACTAATGGATAAAATAATGTTACGTATTAAAAAAAAGTTAAAATCATGGGAATCCGTACTATATTTTGAATCACAATTATATACAATATTTTCAATTTCTATTGATGAAACAGGCTTTATAAAAATTGAACTCTTATTACTAGTAATATTTTCATATATATTTTGATTAGAGTATGGTATATTTTTATTTAATTCAACACCTATATTTGAAAAATATGAATTGAACATATTAGCATTTTGTAAATCTGTTAATTTATTATCAATAATAGTTCCTGATTTTTTATTATTTCCTATAACTTTATTTAATGTACGCCAAGTATTTTTAATATTATTATTTTTTATTTTATTTTCATAATATTTTTTCTCTGTATATTTTAATATTTTCATTAAGCAATTTTTATAATTTTTATATACATTTATTAGTGAATGATTATTTAAAGATTTTTTATACATTTTTTATTCTTTTTACCTATGCATTTAAGGATGGAAGGGGTTAGCCATGGTTTATCAAAAACTCCAGATTTAATTTTAACTTTTTTTAATGGACAATATATATTATATGAATTAGTTAATGTAGAGATAAAATTTGTAAAAGATATATGAATATCAGATTGAGTTAAAATGAATGACCAATTTATATTAGTAAGATTATTATTAAAATTTAAAATATTTTGATCTGAATGATCCCTAATATATTTATAAGAGTTTTTCGATTTTATATTAATATTTTTTTTAAAAATACAGAATATCGGTAAATGATCACTGATATCAATCAATTACTAAATTAATTGAATAAACACATATAATTAAATTTATAATATATATATATATATATATATATATAAAATTGATAATATATTTTCATAATACAACTATAATTTTGTAATATACCTAAATATCTTCTATATCGACCTATACGAAAATAAGTGAACATAACATTAATTTAATTAATCTCTGTTTTTATAGAAAATAGACTATAGTCTCTAGACTATATATAGTATCTGACAAAATATTCTTAAATCCTACGTAGGTATACGCCATGTATTTAGGCTATCAGTCTCCATAGATATATGCCTACATAATAGTGCCTCTGTACTAGATTTTGTATGTAGGGGGACCAACCAATCAAAATAAATTGTGTGGTAAAAGTAGGGTGGACTAACACATAGGAGGTCCCCCTATATTTAAAGTGCGCTGAGTGTATATTTTAAACACATTATATACACATTAATATACGTTAATATTATGTGAATAGAATGTTGTAAACTATGTAAAGTTGATTTATTGATGTATTCTAGTTATTCATTAACATTGTATAGGTCAACCGATCAGTAACACTACATTATCGCATTAAGTTGAATGTATTGTAATTTTAAATATTATTTGATTAGTTAATATTTGTGATATTATCTAATATTACTGGGTATACCGTTTATAAACGTAAGTTTAAATTAATTTAATTATTAATTATTAATTAACCATTTAGTATAATTATTAGTATATATTTATTGTTGTTTAATTTGTGTTTATCCATTAGAATTGTAAAGTGTGGCTGTGTGTGTGTGCATGTGTGTGTGTGCGCGCGTGTGTGTGTGTGGTAGGTATACGATACGATATCCTATGTGATATATAATAATATACTAGCGCTTTATTTAATAAGTCATATTAATATGTAGGTGAATATATATTTTACTTAATTTGTTTTAAATTATTATCCATTATAATACTTATTTCATTTATAATTTTCACTGTTATAAAGTATTATATTATTTCGATCATTCTCAGAATAGTTATTCTAATAATTAATGTAGATCCTACAAATAGTATTCGTCTATATTATATTATAATTCTATTTTGATCGATAACCATTCTTATTATCTTACACGAGTTCTATATCCGTGTCAATTACGTGGTGTAATGGGATTCTACTTATAAGATATTCTTCTTATCTTGATAATTATTAGATTAATTCTTAATTTTATTGATCGATCTCATCAAATATAGCACTGTTCTAATTTCATATTTCGCGTTAGCGTATCGGTACAGCCTGTACGGGGGTGTACTTAGTGCCCGACCGCAGGGCTGGCTGTATGTCGCTGACCAGAGAGAACGCCGACCTCGAATTCTGACCAATGGAATCCCCGTTCAGCATTCTCTGCAGACTTTGCTCCAGCTGATCGGCGTGCATAAGTTCCATGTCATTCTCCCTGGCGGATAGTGTGAGTATTAACAGTGTCTTGTTTATTAAATACAAATACATATTTGAACCCATCCTTGAATGACGGTGATGGTATATCACTCGGTAGTATACTATAGTTACATACAACTTACCGGCAATTATAACGGGAAATATTATACAGTTTATAAATTAAAAAAATAATAAACAAATATTTGTCTATATAGGCTACCAAAACTATATAGGGGAAAGTCCCCGATTATCGACCACCTCCTAATACCAACCCCCTCTCGTATATCAGTAACTATAAGAGATATCAAAAAATAATATATACACGAACTGTTAGTAATTTAATGATACGTATGAATAAGTATTTTGTTTTAACAAATATTTAATCCTACAATTGTTATTTGATAAACTGTAATATTCTGTTTTTACTTTTTAAATATTTGAATAATAACTTTTTTTAAATCATTGTAAATACTTTATTAATTAAAATAAAACTTAATACTGCACACAATATTGTAGATCAATAAAATGTTTATAATTATAATTAAAAATAATTCAATTTGAATAACTATTAACCAAAATATCTTAATTATAGCAACCCGTATGATTTTCCTAATACCGACCCCCATGTGATTTATAATATCCAATCAAAATGGATCAGTATTTTACTTTAAAATATGTCATAAGTTGTTTGTTTATCATTGATATAGATTAAGGATTCATGATTCCATTATATTATATACATACTGATTAATAACTAAATATTAAATAATAATATATACTATTTTAATATAATTACTATAAAGTTTAAATTTAAATTTAATATTACTATTAAAACATAAATTCAATAAATAATAATTGCTTGCATGTTATAATTAATTGTATTTATTAATATCTACTATGTTGATTGGATATTATAATACTAAAAGTATGTATACCACGATTATTTTAGGGGGTCGGTAATAGGGGAAGGGGGTCGGTATTAGGAACATGTATCCGATTACCGACCCCCCTGTTTATTCTTGTAAATATAATTATATCAAAAATTTAAAATAGCCACATTATTCATTACCATAATATTACCCTATTTACAAAATTTCAAATAAATATATTTAATATTTAATACGTTATTACAAATAATCATTTAGGGGTCGGTAATCGGGGACTTTCCTCTAGTAATATTATTACATAATCACCTACACAGCTAAATATTTCTAGCAACTACTGGATGACAATTGCAATTGACAATATTAATATACACGTTATTTTTATTATACATTCGGAAATTGTCCGTTAAGGAAAGGGTATCCCACTGCCTATTGATAGAAAACCACTTTCAGGCAATACCATGGCCTCCTTTAGCTTCAGGCCGTGAGGCAGACTTTTTATTTTGTTCAATTTTAATTTAGAAGGGACGCTTTTTAATGACTTTTTCCATAAATTTATGATTGAATAAATTAAAGAAAAATACACTAATTAATATCTGATAAAGATTATTTTATAATATTAACTATTAATTCATTACATTAGCATTTATATTCATATATTTTTACGTGAAATTAAAATAAAAAATAACATAAAATTAGTATAATCTTTGTTAAATATAATATTTTTTTTTTTAATATTTTAATTTAAAATACATATAAGCTATATAAAACAATGGTCAACAATTGCTGTGCACCCAATTGCAATGGGGATAATTTACGATTATATTCAAAATATAAACCAACTTTTAAAGTTAAAAAAAATTGGAAAATTCCAAGAGAATTGAATATAACAGAGTATACAAGTATATGCATCGATCATTTTGAGAATAAGTATTTAAATACTCATTCAACGAAAAATGGAAAGCTTGTTTGTATCTATCATATACTTATTTATAATTATTAATATTATTTATAATTATTACTATAATATATTATTAAATATTGAAGCTAAAGGATACCCTCCTTGCAATGGCAATACCCTCCAGAAAGTTGCATTACCAATTGATATACCCCATTTCTATACCCCATTGATATACCCCATTTCTATACCCCATTGATATACCCCATTTCTATACCCCATTGATATACCCCATTTCTATACCCCACTGATATACCCCATTTCTATACGAGTTTATAATAGAAAGGGTATTAATACATATATTATGTTATTATATTTTATTATTCGTTATTAATATTATAATTTATAATAATATTATTTATTGTTCTTAGATTTCCAAACAAGGAATGTTTATCATTTCGCGTTTATTCTTAAATATCATCATTATATTAATATGAATATTAGAATATACAATAAATATTAATAATTGAATATATTAATGTTGTACATAAAACATACATATAAATATATATATATATATATATATATATATATATATATATATATAAATAAATAAATATAAAATAATATATTAGGAGTGGTTATTATATAATAGAGTGAATAGGTATTTCTCTTAGTTAAATGTAATACTGACTCAGTTGCGAAATATTTCTTTGTTTCGACGAAAGCAATGGAGCTACAGAATATGAAAATCAGAAACGCCGTGATTATATCTAGTAAAATATGTTAATCCTTAATTACATATATATATATATATATATATATATATATTTATAAATATAGAAAAGTTTAAAACTATAAAATAAAAGACAAATTAAATAAATAAAGACACAAATGATTAATTTGGTTTCGATTGAAATGGTTCCTTCATATATACGCACGTATACATGTATATATATATATATATATATATATATATATATATATATATATAAACGTATCCTATATGACAAACATACGTACCAATAATACAGGAATAGTGTACTAACACAGATGTGATATCATGCTTTTTCTTATCACCATATATTGACCTTTAAAGTGTTATGATAGCTTTAAGATAGATTTATTTACAATTATAGTAATATATTAATAGGGGAAAGTCTCCGATTACCGACCACTTCTCGTATCTCAGTAACTATAAGAGATATCAAAAATTATATATACATGTATATTGTTTTACAAAATATTCAATCCTACAATTGTTATTTGATAAAATGTAATATTCTTTTTTACTTTTTAAATATTTGAATAATAACTTTTTTTAAATCATTGTAAATACTTTAATAATTAAAAGAAAACTTAATACTGCTCATAATATTGTAGATCAATAACATGTTTATAAATATTATAAAAATAATTTAATTTGAATAACTATAGTTATAATATTAATAAATTTTAATATATTAACCAATATATCTTAGTTATAGCAACCCATATGATTTTCCTAATACCGACCTCTTAAATTACCCTAATACCGACCCCATGTAATTTATAATATCCAATCAAAATATATCAGTATTTTACTTTAAAATATGTCATAAGTTGTTTGTGTATCATTGATATAAATTAAGGATTCATGATTTCATTCGATTATATACATTCTGATTAATAACTAAATATTAAATAATAAAACACACTATTTTAATATAATTACTATAAAGTTTAAATTTAAATTTAATATTACTATTAAACCATAAATTAAATAACAAATAATTGCGTGCATGTTATAATTACTTATATTTATAAATATATACTATGTTGATTTGATATTATAATACTACAATTATTTATACCACGATTATCTAAGGGGGTCGGTAATAGGGGAAGGGGGTCGGTATTAGGAGAAGGGGGTCGGTATTAGGTACATGTATCCAATTATATCAAAAATTTAAAATAGCCACATTATTCATTGACATAATATTACCCTATTTACAAAATTTCAAATAAATATATTTAATATTGAATAAGTTTTTACAAATATTCATTTAGGGGTCGGTAATCGGAGACTTTCCCCCATATATACACACATATACATACGAATTTACAAGTATATATACGTATATACTACCACCTATCTATATAGTATACTAACACCTCTTCAGTATATGATGGTGGTCGTCGCATCCCTCGCTGCGGAAGTAGCAGCTGACCGACATGAACTCCAGGTGGCGGTTGCTCTGCGCGCATAGGTCACCGTTAACGATGAACCCGCCCACTTCTCGCAGAGACCACGCCCATACCGTCGTGCACGAACACTCGATCCAGTTACGCTGAACGTCCACCTGGCATTCGACGGACTGTTCCATGCTGCACTTCTTCAGGAAATCTACGTCGGGGTGTGTGTTCAATACCGGAGTCAAATGTCGATAAATTTAACTAATTATTTTATTTGTTCGAATTATTTCATCATATATAGGACTATTTAACATATAACCATATAAGGAAGGATACATACTCTAATATCCATTAGAAAAGCCTACATGTTAAGGCATGGATGATTTCAACGATAGAAAATTATTTTTGTATACCAAATTATTTAATATCACTTCTAAATATTATTTATAAACCTACTTTATTGGTCCGGACGGGAGTTAAACCCGTATACTACTACCTGTGTGGCTTAATCTTTAATCAACTGATCCACACAGGCTATTTATATATATATATATATATATATATATATATATATAACTTTTCTTAACTCTAGTTATACCATAGGAGTTATACTAGCTAACTACATATATATCATACCTGATAACTCTCACCTACATGCTTGCAATAATACCTACAATCTATCCCTTCTAAAAATCTTATTCGTAATTTCCCGAAAGAGTTCATCTGTCTATATTAATCGGTTATGTAATTGTTTTATTTATCTTTTAATTATATGTAGGTTAGCTGGGTACCCACAATTGTATGAATAACATGTATAACCTTACTCCCTAGGGAATCATTATATATATATATATATACTGCCTGTGTGGCTCAGTGGCTAAGGTGTCAGACACGTCCGCAGTAGGACGTCCGCGTACGCGGGTTCGAGCCTCGTCCGGACCATTAATTATTTTTTAAAATGGATCTTAACATATTATGTAGAAGTGATATTATATAATTGTGCATACATACATCGGATATCGTTAAAACCATTGATGCCTTAACATGAGAACGGCTTCTAAGGGACATTAGAGCCATATATGGTAATAAGTGAACATTTTATATAAGTTCCAGGATGTATTGAAAGGATTCCACCATAATAAAAAGTAACAAAATAACATAACATTACATATATATATATATATATTTATATATAAAATATACACATATATATAGATATTTTATTCATTTTTTAATATTAATTTGCGTTTATTATATTTTAATCAGTTTTATTTTAATATTTTATTCATATTTTATTATTAGTTTTCGTTTATTATATTTTATTTAGTTTGGCTCAATACGACGATGAAGAGGTCGACAAATTCATTTCTAATATTCCATATATTTTTATTTGTTCACCCTATATATATATATATATATATATATATATATATATATTGGTATATTGATTACGTATACCTACCGGAGAAAGCCTTCTCGCTGATCTCCGCGAGCCGGTTTCCGGTGAGGAAGATGTTCTTGAGCTGCGTATTGATGGCGAAGTTGTAGTCGATCACAATGATCCTATTGTTCTGCACGCTGAGCGTTATCAGGCGCTTGTTCATACGGAACGAGTTACGATCTGCACGGGGGAGAATAGTATATCGTACATATTATATATTGTATATAATATATACATTATATATACATAATATATATATATACAGATCTGGGCACGATACTCAAAAAATATATAATAGATACAATTACAATTACACACTTTTTTCGTATAATAGATACAACTACAATTACTTTAAAAAAAATCATAGTAGATACAATTACAAATACATAATTTTCTTAATAGATACATCTTAGTAGATACAAATACATTATAATTATATCAAATATATATATATAATATATATATTTATTATATATATATATATATATATATTTATATATTGTATATAGATATATATTATATCATAAATGCTAAAATCTGTAGAGTTTATAACTCATTTATCAGTGTTGCATTTGATCATCGTATTATATCAGTAAATATAAGACTGAGTCTTAGAGCTAATAACAAGAAATATAGTAAAATCAAACATTACGATTGGTCAAGATTAAAGACATACGTAGAAACCCTAGATCCCTTTATTACTAAAGTGAAAAATAAATTCTAAGCTCTCAGGACACCACAGATTCGCTATCTTCTAGCAAAAGGTATACTCACTTTGAAACTTCATGTAAGGAAATTGCTGCTAAAGTAATCCAATTGAAACCTAAGTTGAAAAACGTATACACTGGGAAACAGATATCTGTCAACATCGTAACATACCACACCAGGCAGCGCGATATAAAGAAAATCAACCGATACCAGAAAATGTCAGACATTTCAACGAAGCTCAAAAGTATCTTGTACAATCGTATGAGAATGAACACAAATATTACGTTCAGAATAAAATAAGTGAATTTCAATATGCGATATGTAAAAAAAAATCAGCCTTAGCCTGTAAAATAGTAAATGAATTTAGTGGAAGAAATAACTCAAACAGAGAAACACTTAAAGCAAACAGTGAAAAGGAACGAATTCAACTATGGAACGACCATTTCAAGGAACTACTTGGTAAACCATCAATTCCCACATCAAACGATGAAAGTACATTGACAATACAAAATGAACTAGATATCAAAAAAGGCATTTTATAATAGATGAATTAAAGATAGCTACGAAAAGCATAAAAAATGGAAAAGCTGTTGGCTTAGATGAAATACCAGTTCAAGTATGGAAACTAGGACAATTTCAAGACATCTTACTAAACTAGTGCAATAGTGTATATTCTCAAGAACCAATAGACATATTGAATGAAGGATGCTTACTTCATTTCCCTAAAAAAGTAGATCTTTCTATCACAAAAAAACTATCGGATAATCACACTAACTCCAAAATTGAAGCTAAGATATATAACATGATGCTATTAAATAGGAAAAGACCAGATATAGATCCTACACTGAGAAAAAATCAAAATAGTTTCCGAACAAAGAGATCAACGACAGGAAAAATAGTAACCATTCGACGTATACTAGAAGGGGTAACGTCTAAAAACCTACCAGCTACTCTCCTCTTTATAGACTTTTCAAAGGATTTTGATTCAATAAGTCATAATGATATTCTATGGTAAGATCACCTGATGGTGAAACACCTTTCTTCGATATAACTATTGGAGTACTATATGGAGATACATTTGCACAATTTATATGCATTATATCATATAATTTATATGTCTCCACTATATATTGAAAAAATCAGTGGATATCAATCTACATCCCGGTTTCACTCTTACAAAAGAAAAAGCATTAGATACCCTGATGTACACATTACCGATATTGACTATGCTGACGATATAGCTGTAATAATTAATAGTCTGATAGATGAAAATAAACTACTAAACAAATTTGAAGATACGGATAAAGATATCGGTTTACATATAAAATCATATAAGACGGAATACATGTGTTTAAATCACGAAAACCAGATAAACATGAAAAGCCTACCAGGCCATGATATAAAACGTGTAGAATAGTTCAAATATCGAGGTAGTTATATTGGTTCAACTCAACATGACGTAATCATAAGAATCGGGAATGCGTGGGCTGCCTTGAATAGCCTGAATATAATCTGGAAATCCAACCTTTCAAGTAAACTCAAAAGAAACTTATTTAGAGCTACAGTTGAGACTGTTCTTGTATATGGCTCTATCACTTGGACTCTAACTTCAACATTAGAGAAAAAAGTTGATTGAGCATATACACACATGCTGCGCGCTGTACTAAACAAGTCATGTAGATACCAACGTTACAAATAAGGAGTTGTACGGCAACATTCCAAGAATAACATATACATACGCGAACAACGACTGAGGTTCTACGGTCACTGCTGAAGAAACATAAGCGAATTAGTGAGTAAAGTATTACTCTGGAATCCACAACACTGACTACGCTCTCGAAGAAGGCCTATGAGAACATATTTAGACCAATTAAGTCTTGCTTAAGAGATGACACGATGTGCACAAATGAGGAATTACCGATATCGATGAATGATAGAGAGGAATGGAGGTAATGTGCAATGAACTGCCGAGCAAGCTATATATTTGTATATTATAAAGATACATATTGAATTTTTTTAATTATTATAATTATGATTTATTTAGATTTTTTATGAATTTATTAGAAAGTAGTTCAATTATAAATCAATTATTATATCAAATATATTATCAAAATAATTTCTTTGTTTTCAATAAATGTATATAATGGTTTTTGAGAATAAATCACTATATATATTTTATATATATATTTTATATCATAATGTTTAACAATGAATTGAATTAAATATTTACAAAAGATATTTTATTAAAAATATATAGATGATTTATATATATTAAAATTAATTTATAATATGGTATTATAAATTATTGATAAAAAATACATATATTATCAAATGATATATTATTTAATTAAATGTATTTGCATTTGTTTAAATAATTGTCTTAGTAGATACGTATCGTAGATACTATTTATGACTAATAGATACGATTACAAATACTTTTTTAATTTTTATAATAGATACAAATACAAATACAAATGTATCTACGATACTGATTTTTTGCCTTAATAGATACTGTATCGGCGATACTGCCCAGCTCTGTATATAATATATATATATATATATATATATTGTATGTAATTTATATATTGTATATAATTTATTTACGTATTACATAGTATGTATACACCGATTAAGGTATTACATATGGAACGTTGCATATTACACATATCCCTACACTATACATACACTATACGCGAGATACTATAGTCGAAACCGACTATAACACCGACGCCATATATGTCGAGACATTACACCGCATTATGAGTCATCAATGAGTCATCAATTGATGATGAGTCATCATCAATTCAAGAACAACAGACAACTTTTGTTGTTGAAAATAATATTGAAATAATTTTGTATATTTTATTTGTATACATTTTTTGATTGTATATTTCCCAATTTTAGTATATTAATTTGCAATGTGTGAACTATTTAAAATTGAGTATTTCGATTAATTTTATTATTTTATCATTTATTTATATTATTACATGATGATTTCATTTAGTTACATGATAAGTTTCATTTTATTTTTTTTATCATATATATGTAAACAGGAAGTCATATTATTATAACATTATTATTTATTTATTATTCTTATCTATAATGAAACTTATCATGTTAATAAATAGGTAATTGTCTCGATAAGCAACACTGCTTCTATAATTACCCTAGCATTGCCTAAATCTGATAATAATAATAATAATATAATATGTTTTAAAACGCAAAAAATAATGATGTGAAATTTATTTTATTTGTATTGTAGTAGACATAGAGAGAGACATAGACGTATTATATATACTATAGTAGACGTATTATATATACTATAGTAGACGTATTATATATACTATAGTAGACGATTATACTATTCAAAAAGTGAACATTTCATATACCGCATATATATTTCCGTTTTTAGATGGGTATATATACCCACTATATATGGTGATGATGATGATAATGATAATGATGCTGATTACCATGATGATGATGATGATGATGATGATGGTGGTGGTATTTATTATACATGAGTTAATAATAGTATATGTATTATTCTCGAATGTTATATATATTAAACTAATATTACATAAATTACAATAACTTATTTTATTTTAGAAAATATTAATAAAAAATTTACGTTCGGTTAAATAAAAATCAATCAATAAAACGATGACAATAAATATAAAAAAATAAATAAATATATGGAATAAAAATCGATAATGTATCAAATAACAATACAATTAATACTACCGATAATAGTAATAACACTACCAATAATAGTAATGCGCAATAACAACAACAATAACAATAGTAATCGTTGTGGCACGGGTCTAACCTATCTTCTCGATGAGGTTATTGTCCAGAATAATGGCGGTTACGTTGGTCAACGGGTAGAAAGCTTGCCGGACACTCTTTATGTTGTTCGAGATCAGGTTTATCACTTTAATCCTTACCGATAACCCTATAGTGGCGGGGAGGGGGTGGGGGTTAATGATGTGTTAATCGTTATGTCATGAACGAGTGGAACACGCCGTGTGACCTTGTTGATCAAGTAAACGTTGTTGAGTTTAAATAAATAACATTTAAAAATCTGGCGACAGCATAGAAAATATATTGATCTTAATCTGAAGCCCTTTAAAAGGATATAATAACATAAATAATTATATATTTCATACGAAAAAAAATGTACAATTTAAAACTTCTAATACATATGTATTATTATTATTATATACCATTTCTTAATATAGGACATAAATAAGGATATATAATTCATAAATGAATAAGGGATTATTAGTTATGAATGGATATGTGCATAGTACAATAACGTATAACTATACACATCGTTATACATACGTCGTTAGGTTATATGTATGTTTCTCGAAATAGTTACCATTAAGTATTTAACTTATATATATAGGATATATATATATATATTTCATTTACTAATTATATAACAACGAATGCTAACACTTGTATGTTTATTATGATATTATTACTTTTACTAATATTTTAATCTGTACATGAACATATTGGAGGTATTGACCCAATAAAACCTATGCTTTATTGATATATATATATATAGGCTTTCACTGATCCTCCATATATATATATATATGATATACATAGTCGTATATCATAAACACTGTAATAAATTATTGTATACAGCATATACATTATCGCATTATCGCATATGCGATCCCATATGGCTATAAATTATGGGCATTCATTCATTCATTCATTCATTCATTCATTCATTCATATATATATCAACCGAGTCAGGAACCTAGACGACTTAACTTATTTCGTATATTGAATAATATATGATTACTTCCTGTGTTTATTTATATTTGTTATTTTGTTATTTTTATTTGGTGGAGTCCTTTCATCCCATACAGGAACTTAGATGAATTTTTCAGTTATAACCATATGGCTCTAATGTCCCTTCGAAGCCGCTCTCGTGTTAAGACATCCATAATAATTATAATTATATAACATTCGTAATATATTTAATATTGAACTTATGTTACATATCGATACTATTATTTAATTTAAAGTATAATACACTAATATAATATATTATGTATATAATACATTATATATAATATTAATTTTATTAATATTTTATTAAACATTTTTTTTTTAAATTACTTTTCTTATGACCTTACACCGTTTAGTGCATGATCTAATAATACCTAAAGTATGTCCTATGTGGCTAACATATCATTCGTCGACAGCATAGCATTCTTATCAAACGTACACACATGTAGTGTTAACCATCGATATATCAGAATTCGAGAAAGCGAATAAATGTGTTTGATATATAGAACTATTCTTGAACATATGTAACGTTGCTAAGTGGCGGGTTCAACGCCGAATAGGCAGTTGTTAAAAGTATAAGTTAGCGGGGTTTCTGGTATATATAGTGTCTGATTTATCGATAATTGTCGTATATATATTTCAATGTATAGACTATCGCATAAGTTCTACAAAAGTTTAGTTTGCATTCGAGACCGTCAAGATCGTCGCCTATTCTTATATTACGATATTATAATGTGTATTATTATTATATATGTGCGTGTGTATAGGCTAACCTTTTTTACTGTTAAAATCATTCCTAGCGAGAGTGGTGTATTCGTTACCTGTACACTTGATACGGTCGGCTCCCTTCGTACTCCCGAGGTCCAGCCAATAGGGTTTCATGTAAACCTTGTTCTTGGTGTTAGCGCATACCGCCTGCGTGTAGAAATGGGGGCGTAACACGGAACGGACACACCCCTTTTCTCGCGATGGAGTGTGTCCGAATCCCGGTGGTGGTGAAACTTACGGATTTTAAAATAAATGATTTTATTTATTTAACTTTATTTTATTTTGATGAATATCGTCTCATCTATGGACTAATATTAAGTTTTAACTTGTAAACAAATGTTTCAAATTTCACTTCGAAGCCTCTCCATTATTAAGGCAGCGACGTTTTTAACTATAGTTTATCATTGTTTACACAGTTATATAAGATAACTTCTAAATAGTATTTTAATAGGTTTTTATTTTGTAGGTGGATATTGGATGATTGATGATTTCAATATTGTCTGCATAAATATTGTATTTGAAGAAAGGAAACGATTTAATAAGTTTGCTAAGGGGAGTAAGTAAATACAGAGGAGTATAGAGGAGGGATGACTTTGCATTTGGGTGATAGTGATTTATTAATTTTAGTACTGTAGGTTATGTTAGTGATGTAATTGTAAAACCAGAGTAGTACAGTATCTGCAAGTCCTATACGTTTTAGTTTGTTGATAAGTAAGTCTAAGTTCATGATGTCGAATGCCGAGGAGAGGTCTAAAAGAAGTAGTTGTGTTGGGAAGTCGTTGTCAAGGGATTTCAGTATACTATACGGTATACTATACTATATACTATATAGTCTATGCCTATAGGTCGTCGAGTAGTGAGAATTAGTAGTGAATAATTGTTTTTGATTACCTTCTCAAGTAATTTAGTTAACATTGGAAGTTGAGATATGGGTCTGTAGTTAGAGAGTATATTACAGTCGAGTTGGGTTTTTTATTAAAGGGCTGATAATGGAATATTTTAGTTCTGAAGGAATAATACCAGTTATAAGGGATTCATCAATGAAACGTTGTATACTGGTGTTATGTTTGAGGCAAGCTTTTTAAGAGTTTGTATGCCCTGCAATGTATGTGTTCTGATGGTGAAGAACATTTGTAAGTAATAATAAGATTCTAGATCTCAGTAGTGGTGGGAAGGGAAAACACAGTAAATGTGGGTATAAGAATGGCACAGTCATAATAGAGTTCTATGTCATATAATATATATATATATATATATATGATAATGATGGTATACGTTTTATTAGGCACCACAATAGGGTTATGTAGACCCCTTCGCTCGTGCGCGAGAACATAACAATAAGATAATAATAATACACTAACAATATAATAATAATAATACGTTAAATATAACATGAGACAAAAATAATAAGTTGGATGATTTAATGAGTAGATTTAATTATTAGAGGTAGAGGGAAAAGAAGAAGTAAGATTTATAAATATTTTGTGGGATCTAATTGAACAAATGGTAGGAGGGAATTAATTCCATTAATGAATTCCATAGGGTGGGACCAGAATTTTTAAAAGCTCTAGAATTTATGGAAGTATTACTAGAGTTCTGGGAGATAAGTATATGTCCATTTTGGTAATGTAGAGAAGGTAATGTTGTACGTTTTTTAATTAAAATAGAAAGTTAGCTAAGGTTGAACAAATATATTTATTTATGGATTATAGATAGTATACGTAATTTACAATTGAGGGAGAAGGACATACGAGATGATTCATGTGATATTGTAGTAGAGTGATCCAGTCGTGTTATACAATAATTAGTACGTATTGAGGAACGGATAATCCGATTTAATAGAGCAGTATTTTTAGCAGGACGTAAATTCAGTAGGGAAGAACAGTAGTCAAGTCGGGAAAGTACAAGAGCATTTATTAGAGTTTTAGTCAGGTTTTTGGAAAGTTATGTCCATATTTGTTTAATTCTAAAGAGATGAAAGTTGGAGGATTTTGTAATGGATGATATGTGATTCTTAAATGATAATTTGTCATAAAATACTAATACTAGGTTTTGCAGGAATGGGAAGGAGAAATAATTATGTTATTTAGAGTAAAGTTAGGAAAGGAAGTATCAGAAGTAGATATGTTAAGTACAGTAGTCTTAGAGGAATTACTTAGTAATTTATTGGAGAGGAGCCATCATCTTATACAGTTAGCACACTCAATTAATTCAGAGTTAATGGTATTATGAAAATGTATTGATAAAAACGTCAAGATTATTTTTATTTATATGGGCGATAATTTGTTTGGAAACAATTATTTCTAATATTTTACTTAATACGGATATGTAGGAGATCAGGCGATAATTGCTATGGGAGTTTGGGTCGAGGTTTGTTTTTTTTTAGAATATGAGATATTATGGCAGTCTTGATGCAGGGTTAATCCTGGCCAGATTTGAGAGAGTTCGCAATAATATACTAGAAAATAGGAGAAAATAAGAGTGAAAGTGTGTGATATAATCATAAAGGTAGGGGATCACTGAGGAAGGCATAGTGAGATTTTATGAGTAGGTTATTTACTTTATACAGTGAAGATATAGTGACTATAGTTTATATATATATACTTAATGAGTCAATAGGATGGGTAATAGAGATGGTAGATATATATATATATATATATATATATATATATATATATATATATATATATTATACCTTACAATTATAAAAAATTTGAATTATTTTAAATTTGTAATCACATATTAATTAATAATTATTATTGTATAGATTAATTAATTTTGTTATTTTTGTATACATTAAAACGTATGAATTATATATTAAATATATATTACATCGTTAACTATAACGCACGTGATAAATACCTGCGAATCGATTATTGTTGAAATAGACGTGATTATTATTATATACGCAATTAAATATTGCGAAATATACAACATATCAAGGATGCTCGAAATACGTTGAATTATACTAACTGAAAGGTAAACAAATAGTTTAGCTTCATTATTGTTGTTATTGTTTTGTTGTTCTATTTTATTTAATATTTAATGAACGAAATGCTGCCGATAATATGAATGTTTTAAGCATACTCTACATGGAGAATAATCATATCTGTGCACAAATAAAAATAAGATAAATAACAAACACAACAATATATCCCTAATCAATATTTTCATACAAATTAGGGGGAGGTTGGACATATATAACTCGAGGTGTGATAATAATACAAGTTGTGTTGACGTATACGTTTAACTATATTTAATAAGTTCGGCAAATTCATTAAATGTTGATGACCAATTAACAAATAAACTAATATCGCTATAACGATTACCTTTAGACATTTCCTGACATTTCCTTTAGACATGCACTGTATTCAGTGTATCTAACAATAGTATATATATATAATATATGATGATAAGGTTTAATATATATATATATATATATATATATATATATATATATGTGTATATACTGACTGTGTGGCTCAGCTGGCTAATTCGTCAGATACATATGCAGTACGAAACGGGTTCCAGCCCATTCGGGGACCGTTAAAATAGGTCTTAAAATATTATTTAGAAGTGATCTTATATACTTGTATATAAATAAATGATCGGCTCTCGTTAAAACCATGGATGCCTTAACAAGAGAGCGGTTTCGAAGGGACATTAGAGACATACGGTTATAAGTGAAAACTTCATCTAAGTTTGTGGATGGGATGAATAAAATAACAATAACATATATATATATATATATAATGACAACATATATATATATATATATATATATATATATATTTATATATATATGTGTGTGTGTGTGTGGTTACATTGTTATAATTAGTGTATTTTGGTGGAGTCCTATCATCTCATCTAGGAGTTAGATACAATGTTCACTTATAACGAAGTAGCTCTGATAGCCCGTCGTATCGCTTTCATGCGTGTTAAGGCGGGTTAGCCATGGCCTCCTTTAGCTATAGGAGGCTAAAGGAGGCTAAAGGAGGCCATGGGTTAGCCCCGTACTACTGGCAGCATCTCTGCCGCATCTGTGAACGGAGATACGAGTCGTGTACGTCGTGCGATTTGTTGCTCACGGTTACATTCTATTGGTGCGTAAAGAACATATTTCGATTCGATATGCTTATAAGCCATTGATCAGTATAATTGTTTATGTATCACCTTCATTAATACAATTATGCAATATATATATATATATATAAACATATTACCTGATCAACACCAATGTATCATTTTTACAAAATAACTAATTAATGATTTAAATATTGAATACCTCCCAAACCTGCTATTTTACCACATCTGATTTTAAAGGCAATCTCAATATCATATTTTCTCGCAATAAATAAATATATATATATATATATATATATATATATATTAATAAACAGACAACAATTGTGATAACCGGTATATATATACATTTAAAAGTGGCGAAAACGAATGTTAATGCTGTACATGTATTAAGCAAGGAGGACGTAGTGCACTACACATGTACATCGTAAACACTACATTTGTATATATTTGTATATATTACACTGGTCTGCATTTGTTAACTTTTTTCAATAAGATGACATTCTGTCAATTGATTCTAGACTCATTTTTGACACTGATTTCAAATGTGAAAATTGTTTTTCTCAATTAGGTCTAGTTTTTTTTTATTCGAATTTCAAAAATGTCCAAATAAGTGAGATTTCTAGAAAACAAATTATAATTTTAACCCAAACCCATAACATTGGAGCTCGAATGTCTATTAAAATGCATTTTAATTTTATACATTTTAAATTCTTATTTGGATTACTTTCCTAGCAATGATGGAGATTATAGTGAGGAGCAAGTAGAACGCTCCCATCAGGATTTAGCCATAATTGAAGAACGACATCAAGGATATTATATTGTTAATATGTTAGCAGTCTATTGTTGGTGTTTGAATAGGAGATGACTTAGAAATTAACCATATAAGAAGAACATTAAAACATTCTTTGTTAAATTGATTTGTATTATTTTGTATTTATTATTAAATAAACCTAATTATTTTTTACCCGAAACTATATTTTTTATTTTATTCATAAATAAATATATTAATTTATATTTATAAAATAATAATATATAAATAAGTATAATATATGGTTAATAATATAATCTAGTTATAAATTGAGTACTTTTAAATAAATTAAATAGCATGATTTAAAAAAAATTAATTATTGAGAAAAAAATACAAAATTAAATATTTTAAATTTACAACAAAAATCTAAACCCGATATGAAAAAACTAAAAAAATATCTGAAATGAGAGTTAAAAATCAATCTAAACGCATACCAGTGTTATAGATAGTATAACAGATAATTAATATAATTATTTGTTCGGTGCAGTACTGCAGTAAAATTAAACTTCCATGTCCTTCATATAAAACTTAGATTATAATCTAATATTGTCATTTAAGAAGATGTATACATCTGCTTAAATGATAATATTGTCAGAGAATCTTCTTAATATCAGTAGAAAAATAGGTCAGTAGAGTAGGTGACCGACTGGAATATTAGGAAGAGGTCGAGAGGTTAGATGATATATACTAAGGAAAACTATATATATATATATATATATATATATATATATATATATAAAAATGAAGACTCGGATGCTTCAGAATTTGCAAATAATTTAATCATGCTCGGAGATGAAAATATTAATGTAAATTCAATATATAACTCAATTAAATTACCGGTTAGAAAAATGGTTAGTAATTCTATATAATTAAAAAATAATGTTTATCCAGATTTCCATTAAATTATGAAAATAAAGAATGGCTATCTGAAAGATGTATTCTGTACCAATAAATGATTTTGTTTACAAAATTAATGAACAATTATTAAATGAAATTCCGGAGAAAATTAAAAATTATAAATCTATTGATAATTTAGCAAACCGAGAACCTTACTCAATTACTCGACGGCATTTTTAAATTCATTGTAACCTTCCGGATTTCCTCCTCATAATGTATAGTTAATGCGAGATGCTTCGATTATCCTATTAAGAGATATCTGAACTCCTAGATTATGCAATAGTACCAGATTTGTAATACAAAATATGTATGCAAATGTGATTGAAGCTATTATTATTACCGGGACATTTAAAGGACAAGAAGTTTTCATACCTAAGATTCCATTGACGACTTCAAATTATCAATTGAATTTACTTACTTTTACTTTTAATCCCGTGACGCATGAATCGTAGGGGGAATCATGTTGCTTGCAACAATAACAACTTTTCTCCATCTGTCTCTATCCCTCGTCTTCTCCAACAGTTCAGCTAACGTCTTGTTTGTCCACAGAGTGATGTTTGACATTCAGTCTTTCTTTGGGCGACCTCTGCTTCTTGCACCTTCAACTTTTGCTTGCATTATATTGTTTGCCAAACTATTATGGCGACATATGTGCCCATAGTATGACATTTTCCTTCATTTGATGGTTGTCAGCAAAGGTTCGAATTTGCCTACCAATTTTATTATTGTCTCATTTACATATTGATTAGTTTTCATATGTCGATAATTGATTTCAAGAAGTCTTATATGAGCTTTGTTTTTGAATGCTGAGATCCTCTTTTCTTCATTTGACATTAGCGTCCAGGTTTCACAACCGTATAGATAGAACTAGCGATCTGTATAAATTGAATTTTATTTTAAAGCCGATATTTTTACTGGTCCATATAATGTTTAATCTTATCATTGCATATGTAGAAGTAGCTATGCGAATTCGTAATTCATTACCTGACGCTCCATCCGATTTGAGGGTCGCTCCTAGATATTTGAAGATTTTTACATCTTCTTTTACATATTCTGCAATTGAGGATTTGTTCAATTGTGCTTCGGGATTTTCTAAGCCTGCCTCTTCTTCTGCTAGGATTGTTTCAGCTTGTGGGTTTAGGATTATTCTTAAAAGTATTTTGCTTGCATGCGGGATAAGGCTCAGGGTGCGGTAGTTTGAACATTTCCGTGAGTCACCTTTTTTCGGAATTGGTATTATAAGTGATTTAGTCCATTGGTCTGGCCACTTCTTTGTTTTCCATATTTGTTGACATATTGTGGTGAATATTTTGATCAGACTTTCACCTCCGTGTTTTAGAAATTCACCAGGAATGTTATCAGGACTTGGCGATTTCCAATTCTTAAGAGTCAGAATTGCAGTACGTACTTCAGATTCAAGTATTGGGAGTGATTCTTCATTGTTGTTCATTATATTCGGTTTTAGTAGGTTATTGTCTTGATTAATTTTAAAATTATATAAATATTTACAATATTCAGTCCATGTTTTTATCAATTCTATATTTTCAGTGACGGGCTTATTATCTTAATCTAATATGATCATTGTTTTACGTCTGGTTGTCTTTGTGAGTATTTTCAATATTTGGTAAGCTTTTTTTTAGCTCTTCCCTTTGCCATATCTTCATTTATACTAGTACATTGGGATTGGATCCATGTTTCTTTTGCTTCCTTCATCAAATTAAGAATTCTGATATTTATCTGTCTGTACTTGTCTTTCAATTCTGGTTTTACTGGTTTTACTTTTGTTAGTACTTTGAGTTTACGTCTATCATCATATAAGTCAAGGATATTGTGTGTTATCCACGGTTGTTTCTTTTTCCTATATTTTCCAATAGTTCTTTCCGCTGTTAGTAAGATAGATTTTTCAACCATGTTGCAAGTTTCAGTAATATCATTTTCATTTATTATCACTTGCGAAAGCTCAAGATCAAGTTTTACTTTGTAATCATTAACAGTAGTTGCGTTTTCAAGTTTATCTAGGTCAAATCTTATCCTGTTCGTGATTGCTCTTTTCCTTATACACAATTTCAGTTTTAGATTACATAATACTAAGTCGTGATCACTGCCAATATCGGCACCAGGATATGTTCTTGTACTTGTAGAAATTATACTCGACTTAAATCTCTGAGGCGTCAATATGTAATCAATTTGATTAGCTGTTCTTCCATTCGGAGCGTGCCACGTAGTTCTTCTAGAGTTTTTGTGATTATAAAGTGTATTAGCGAGAACAAACTTATGTTTTTCAGCAAACTCCAATAATCTTTCACCACGAGAGTTTGTAGAACCGTGGCCGAAGCGACCAATAGAGTTAGGCCATATATTATGTGCATCAGTTCCAGATTTTGCATTCCAATCTGCAAGTATTACTAGGAAGTCCTTTTTAGGTGTTTTTGATATTGTGTCTTCTATGAGTTCATAACATTCTTCGATATCTTCATCAGAGTAATCTGTAGTTGGTGCATATACCTGTATTATGGTGATGTTATTGGTGTGGCTGCAAACTGTATGGAGATAATTCGGCTGGAAATCATGTTAATGTTGAGTATGGAATTAATTAACTCTTTCCTGATTAAAAATTCTACTCCATATCGCTTTAACTTATCATGTCCACTATAGAAGAATTTATGTCCGTGATCAGTTATTTCTTCTCCAGTTCCTATCCATCTTATCTCTGCCAATCCAATTACATCCCATCTGTAGCGATCGAGTTCTCTTGATAATTCCTCTAATTTTCCACATCTGCTCAGTGTTCTCACATTCCAAGTTCCAATAGTTGTTATACTCGTTGCTAGTTTTACTTTTATTTTTATTTTATTTTTATTTTTTCTCTTTTTAATTATTGTATCTCCAGTAGCCAATTTAACACTTCCATCCTGGGATAGTCAAATAGATAGCGCGGTCGTTGTTTTTCGGGGGCTCAACCGATCCGGCATGGTATATTTGTTATTTTTATGGTTCATTATGATTATTTCTGGGGGAGTTTAAGCTAGGTGGCGCCATTCTCTTCTCCTAGCCCCCTCTTGCAAGTTTAGTCCACTAGTTGAAGTGGTTTACCATGGTGTGGCGCTTGGAGCCAAAGAAAGAGTGTCAGAAATAGTGCAGTTGTATGAAAAATATGACCACTCGAAAGTGCAACAGCATATTTACAATTTTTCCAAAACACTAAATCTTACACCCCACAGAATTTAGAAGACTTCAATTTCCAGTTAGATTAAGTTTGTCGATGACCATCAACAAATTACAGGGTCATACATTAAAAGTTGTGGGATTAGACTTATCTACTAGCTGTTTTCGCATGGTCAATTATATGTGGGATGTTCGAGAGTAACAAATGGAGATAATCTATATATATATATATATTATCAGAAGGAGGAAGAACATAACATGTGGTATATGAATAAGCGTTGCGCAAATAAGGTTAGTATGTGAACTATATAATTCTAATGTATAATTAATATTTACTATTTTGCAGGGTCCTTCATATGTACGTTGCCTTGACGTGGCATAATGGCTTTAATCTACGGACCCAGCCAGCTGGTATATATATATTTATAATAATTTGTTCGGCATACATAAACCAATACGTTTTTATTAATTGTAAACCTAATGTTAATTTGTGTACCATGTCGATTTTGGTATCAATTTATATCTATTTATTCTTCATTATTTTTTTTGTTTACCTAATTAACTATATATTATTATTATATATATATATATATATGAAATAGGGACAATTTAATACGGCAAGTACGTATGCTAGAAGATAATTGTTGATGCCGAAACAAAATGCCGAGAGGATTGAGGATTCGTGTAAGCATTTATAATGAATACATGGTATGTAGAAGTTATGTAAACAATTCCAAGGTTTTAATGATGAGCAGAGACTTTTGGTTATTGATGCCGAGCCGATACTATATTTTTGGGAAAATAAACGAAACCGAGTCGAGCCAAGACTCTAGCTAACCGAAACCGAGTCGAGCCGAGACTCTAACCCAATGAGCATGAGCAGAGTTGAGACTTTTGCTAACTGAGATAGATACTTCATCGATGCTTTAGATTTGACTGACATAATCTACATCACTAGTTTGAAGTTAGATATGCATGTTATGGAATCCTAATAAGTAGCCACATCAATGGATGTAAGTGTAACGTTAGAACATTACATATAAATAATAGTAATAGCCATAACTGGATACAGTGTTAGACGAATATATTTAGTCGGTATTTTCAAAAATATAGATATATAAATTAAATAAATGGATGGTTGCTTATTGTATTATAATACGTATTTAAATGAAAAATATAAACATGAATTAATTATCTATACATGAAATATGTATATGTATTTATAATATATCCGAAATTAAAGGTACAAAAATAGAACATTCCTAGACCGTGAATTCCACAATTAACTAATTTATATTTAACTAAATAAATTGTGATATTTAATAATTTAATTTGTATAATGCTATAGTATTTATAATAAATAATTATATGTTTAGGCTAATGTTTTAGGTGTATAACATTATAGTCAATAATAGAGATTACTTATCTATATTGGGATAAAACATAATAGTTTAAGAATATCAAAATATATGGCTTATAGATTATGTAGTGTAACAGGAAGTGATTGATATAATTTCATTTAATTTGATAATGGTGTGTACGACGTACACTGTATGTCGTACTACACTGTACGCCTATACAAACATACAAATAACAATATCCATATCAATATATATATATATATATATATATATATATAAGCATATTATTATTTTATTAACACATATTTTGAAATAAATATCAATATAAACTTGTTTTTATATTATTAGTTCTGAAAAGAACATATTTAATGTAATACATCATAATAGGGGGACTTCACTTTTTTTACATGCAGACTCTCAGGAAACACAAAATCAAAGATTGATTATAGCTACCTATATATATTATTATTATTATTAAAATAGTTTATTGACTACTAAATATCATATGTTTATCGGCGTCATATAATATAATAATAATGAAGGAAATAACAATTTGAACATACATAAATAAGAACAATAACAAGAACAATTAATATATATATATAAAAGAACAAGAAAAATATTAAATAATGCAGTTATAAAGAAATAAAATAATGATATACTTTACGTTTAAACAAAAGTTCAGACTCTGTTGATCTGATGTCAGCTGGCAATGCATTCCAACATTTAGGAGCTGCGACTGCAAATGCCGGCGTATACTGTTGTAGTGATAGGTTGATGGAGCATATATATATATATATATATATATATATATATATATATATATATATATATATATATATATATATATATATATATACTTTATATATAATGTTATATCTATATGTTTAAATATATATTCGAATACATTATATAAATTTATCATAAATAACTATATAATGAATTACAAATTATTTTATTTTTGAATTATTTCACTATTTAAAGTATATTGATTGATTGATAATTTATTTAAGAAAATACATAGTCGAAATATATAATCTAAAGTATAATTTATACTGTATAAAGTAAACATATTTGCTAACGATAATATACGTTATAGAAATAAACAAAGAATAATATGAGATTAATAACTTTAAAGAAATTAGAATGTTTTACAGTTACCGTAAAAATAAACGAAAATAGAAAGAATATATATTCTTTTGTTAATTAAAGGGTACCATACTATTGAATTTATACTTTAACTTTATTGCATTCTTATTATCTGTGTAACCTGTAATAGTAATAATGTATTAATTATAATAAATATTAAAAACAAAAATGCTTACATGCATAGATAACAAGTTGGTTTAAGCTATTTACATTTATAGGATATATATTACATTTAATATTCGGCACGTCGGGTAACATATAAGTATATCCGTCAAATTAACTATATATATATATATATATATATATATATATATATACATATACATCAATAAAAGTACATCATTACCATAGTTACTAGATACCTATGCATTAATGTACAATTACTCTATACTTATGCGTAATGGATAGCTGCATTCGCTGTAACGAATATATGGTACCTTATAAGGTATTCTACTTTATATATAAGGACAATATCGACATTTATATATACATGTCAATATTGTCCTTATATATAAAGTACAATGCCATATAATGTACCGTATATAGGTAATGTAATGTACCATATATGGCTTACATTTATGTTATACTTTAGCCATCATATATGAAATTAATATTAATATATTAACCTTAGTATATTAACTATGGGGTATACCTATATATACCTATATATACTTATATATATATATACCTTATATATATACTAGAGTGTATGCACTCTCTAGAGCAGTGGTTACCGAACTGTTGTCACCGTGACACTTTGTTTTGATAATTCTTAATTTAAACATATACCACATAACAAAATGCAAAATGTAATTGTTGTATTACTAAACTTTAATAATAAACTTTAATAATACAAAATATAATATATATATATACATATTTTTAGAAATTGGCTCATGTCTCAAAATGAAAACCAGAATACCCCCATTTGGATCACGACCCATAGGTCGTGACCCATGGGTCGTATGCATAGGTTGGGGTAACCATTGCTATAGCTGTAATATCCTATAGAGTTAGCGCTATTTATAGCGTATTAGTTTTCAATGTGTATTAATTACCACGTCTTTGGGGTGCTATTCCCTATAGGGTACGTCCGGCTCGGGTTTTATTTAATTATCGTATTTATATATATACATACTGTAATCTAGTTATAATATGTGCATGGGGTATGTGTATACATGAAAGGGGTATATGAACTGGTACCCGGTGCACCCTAATGTTCACCAACTACTTACAAACTGTTAGATACACACATATTGTAATATACCAAACTATATATAATAACCGAAGAAAATTGAATGAATACGTATTTACAATATAATTTAAATATTGGTATATATATATATATATATATATATATATATATATATATATTGATATAGTTTTAAAATGTCAAAATAAAAATGTCTATTATAATATATATATATATATATATATATATATATATAGTTAACATTATAATATATAAATTAAAGTATAATGTGTTTATTGTATGCGTATATAAGTGTGTTTTATTAACGCGCTAAACCTGTCGAATCATTTATTTATAACGTGATTACCTCGCCGGTAGTGAATGGATAGCTATCGCCCTTTCTCGCCCTCTCTCGCCCCGTCTCTCCCTTTCTCGCTAAATAACACGTGATTAATCAGGATGTCATGTAAATTCGAAACCGACATCAAAGAGTGCCGCCCGCCCCAGGTTCGCCGTCGAGTGACGCAACACCGCCACCACCACGTAATAGTATCGTAACCACATTATGACGTAATCGGATAGCTCAGCGCCGGTGCGGTAATAGCTTATTACGTAACTTCGATGATGATTACGACCGCTATCACGTAACCCGGGCGCTCTCGAGTATTTATTTATACATTACCCTCCCGCCGCCACTTAATTCACGTTAAGTGAGCGCGATCATTGCACGTATGTTCATTAGTTGTTGTATCGCATTGGTTTTAAACGTATGTCCTGTGTTTAACTTATGTCCTGTGTTTAACTTATGTCCTGTGTTTACTTATGTCCTGTGTTTAACTTATGTCCTGTATTTAACTTATGTCCTGTGTTTAACTTATGTCCTGTGTTTAACGTATGTCCTGTGTTTAACTTATGTCCTGTGTTTAACGTATGTCCTGTGTTTAACTTATGTCCTGTATTTAACTTATGTCCTGTGTTTAACTTATGTCCTGTGTTTAACGTATGTCCTGTGTTTAACTTATGTCCTGTGTTTAACGTATGTCCTGTGTTTAACGTATGTCCTGTGTTTAACTTATGTCCTGTGTTTAACGTATGTCCTGTGTTTAACTTATGTCCTGTATTTAACTTATGTCCTGTGTTTAACTTATGTCCTGTGTTTAACTTATGTCCTGTATTTAACTTATGTCCTGTGTTTAACTTATGTCCTGTATTTAACTTATGTCCTGTGTTTAACTTATGTCCTGTGTTTAACGTATGTCCTGTGTTTAACTTATGTCCTGTGTTTAACTTATGTCCTGTGTTTAACGTATGTCCTGTGTTTAACTTATGTCCTGTGTTTAACGTATGTCCTGTGTTTAACGTATGTCCTGTGTTTAACTTATGTCCTGTGTTTAACGTATGTCCTGTGTTTAACTTATGTCCTGTGTTTAACTTATGTCCTGTGTTTAACTTATGTCCTGTGTTTAACTTATGTCCTGTGTTTAACTTATGTCCTGTGTTTAACTTATGTCCTGTGTTTAATTTATTAAAATGTATTTAACTTATTAAAATGAATTTAACTTATTTCCTGTATTTAACTTATGTCCGGTATTTAACTTATTAAAATGTATTTAACTTATTTCCTGTATTTAACTTATTTCCTGTATTTAACTTATTAAATGTATTTAACTTATTTCCTGTATTTAACTTATTTCCTGTATTTAATTTATTAAAATGTATTTAACTTATTTCCTGTATTTAACTTAGTTCCTGTATTTAACTTATTAAATGTATTTAACTTATTTCCTGTATTTAACTTATTTCCTGTATTTAATTTATTAAAATGTATTTAACTTATTTCCTGTATTTAACTTAGTTCCTGTATTTAACTTATTAAAATGTATTTAACTTATTAAAATGAATTTAACTTATTAAAATGAATTTAACTTATTTCCTGTATTTAACTTATGTCCGGTATTTAACTTATTAAAATGTATTTAACTTATTTCCTGTATTTAACTTATTTCCTGTATTTAATTTATTAAAATGTATTTAACTTATTTCCTGTATTTAACTTAGTTCCTGTATTTAACTTATTAAAATGTATTTAACTTATTAAAATGAATTTAACTTATTAAAATGAATTTAACTTATTTCCTGTATTTAACTTATGTCCGGTATTTAACTTATTAAAATGTATTTAACTTATTTCCTGTATTTAACTTATTTCCTGTATTTAATTTATTAAAATGTATTTAACTTATTTCCTGTATTTAACTTATTTCCTGTATTTAACTTATTAAATGTATTTAACTTATTTCCTGTATTTAACTTATTTCCTGTATTTAATTTATTAAAATGTATTTAACTTATTTCCTGTATTTAACTTAGTTCCTGTATTTAACTTATTAAATGTATTTAACTTATTTCCTGTATTTAACTTATTTCCTGTATTTAATTTATTAAAATGTATTTAACTTATTTCCTGTATTTAACTTAGTTCCTGTATTTAACTTATTAAAATGTATTTAACTTATTAAAATGAATTTAACTTATTAAAATGAATTTAACTTATTTCCTGTATTTAACTTATGTCCGGTATTTAACTTATTAAAATGTATTTAACTTATTTCCTGTATTTAACTTATTTCCTGTATTTAACTTATTAAATGTATTTAACTTATTTCCTGTATTTAACTTATTTCCTGTATTTAATTTATTAAAATGTATTTAACTTATTTCCTGTATTTAACTTAGTTCCTGTATTTAACTTATTAAAATGTATTTAACTTATTAAAATGTATTTAACTTATTTCCTGTATTTAACTTATTAAAATATATTTAACTTATGTCCTGTATTTAACTTATTAAAATGTATTTAACTTATTTCCTGTTTTTACCTATTAAAATGTATTTAACTTATTTCCTGTATTTAACTTAGTTCCTGTTTTTAACTTATTAAAATGTATTTAACTTATTTCCTGTATTTAACTTAGTTCCTGTATTTAACTTATTAAAATGTATTTAACTTATTTCCTGTATTTAACTTATTAAAATATATTTAACTTATGTCCTGTATTTAACTTATTAAAATGTATTTAACTTATTTCCTGTATTTAACTTATTAAAATATATTTAACTTATGTCCTGTATTTAACTTATTAAAATGTATTTAACTTATTTCCTGTATTTAACTTATTAAAATATATTTAACTTATTTCCTGTATTTAACTTATTAAAATATATTTAACTTATGTCCTGTATTTAACTTATTAAAATGTATTTAACTTATTTCCTGTATTTAACTTATTAAAATATATTTAACTTATGTCCTGTATTTAACTTATTAAAATGTATTTAACTTATTTCCTGTATTTAACTTATTAAAATATATTTAACTTATGTCCTGTATTTAACTTATTAAAATATATTTAACTTATTTCCTGTATTTAACTTATTAAAATGTATTTAACTTATTTCCTGTATTTAACTTATGTCCTGTATTTAACTTATTAAAATTTATTTAACTTATTTCCTGTATTTAACTTATTTCCTGTATTTAACTTATTAAATGTATTTAACTTATTAAAATGAATTTAACTTATTAAAATGAATTTAACTTATTTCCTGTATTTAACTTATGTCCGGTATTTAACTTATTAAAATGTATTTAACTTATTTCCTGTATTTAACTTATTAAAATATATTTAACTTATGTCCTGTATTTAACTTATTAAAATGTATTTAACTTATTTCCTGTATTTAACTTATTAAAATATATTTAACTTATTTCCTGTATTTAACTTATTAAAATGTATTTAACTTATTTCCTGTATTTAACTTATGTCCTGTATTTAACTTATTAAAATTTATTTAACTTATTTCCTGTATTTAACTTATGTCCTGTATTTAACTTATTAAATGTATTTAACTTATTTCCTGAATTTAACTTATTAAAATGTATTTAACATATTTCCTGTATTTAACTTATTAAAATGTATTTAACATATTTCCTGAATTTAACTTATTTCCTGTATTTAACTTATCAAAATGTATTTAACTTATGTCCTGTATTTAACTTATCAAAATGTATTTAACTTATTTCCTGTATTTAACTTATCAAAATGTATTTAACTTATTTCCTGTATTTAACTTATGTCCTGTATTTAACTTATCAAAATGTATTTAACTTATTTCCTGTATTTAACTTATGTCCTGTATTTAACTTATTAAAATGTATTTAACATATTTCCTGTATTTAACTTATTTCCTGTATTTAACTTATCAAAATGTATTTAACTTATTTCCTGTATTTAACTTATGTCCTGTATTTAACTTATTAAAATGTATTTAACATATTTCCTGTATTTAACTTATTTCCTGTATTTAACTTATCAAAATGTATTTAACTTATTTCCTGTATTTAACTTATGTCCTGTATTTAACTTATTAAAATGTATTTAACATATTTCCTGTATTTAACTTATTTCCTGTATTTAACTTATCAAAATGTATTTAACTTATTTCCTGTATTTAACTTATGTCCTGTATTTAACTTATTAAAATTTATTTAACTTATTTCCTGTATTTAACTTATTTCCTGTATTTAACTTATCAAAATGTATTTAACTTATTTCCTGTATTTAACTTATTTCCTGTATTTAACTTATTAAAATGTATTTAACTTATTTCCTGTATTTAACTTATTTCCTGTATTTAACTTATTTCCTGTATTTAACTTATTAAATGTATTTAACTTATTTCCTGAATTTAACTTATTAAAATGTATTTAACATATTTCCTGTATTTAACTTATTAAAATGTATTTAACATATTTCCTGAATTTAACTTATTTCCTGTATTTAACTTATCAAAATGTATTTAACTTATTTCCTGTATTTAACTTATTAAAATGTATTTAACATATTTCCTGTATTTAACTTATTTCCTGTATTTAACTTATCAAAATGTATTTAACTTATTTCCTGTATTTAACTTATGTCCTGTATTTAACTTATTAAAATTTATTTAACTTATTTCCTGTATTTAACTTATTTCCTGTATTTAACTTATTAAATGTATTTAACTTATTTCCTGTATTTAACTTATCAAAATGTATTTAACTTATTTCCTGTATTTAACTTATCACAATTTATTTAACTTATGTTCTGTATTTAACTTATTTTAACGTATTAAACTCTATTGTGAAATTCACAGCAGGGGTTCTTAAACTACGTGTTTGCAATGCGACCTTATTTGTTACCGGACATTTGACTATTACCCATAATTAAAATGGTAATTTTTAATTTATACTATAGTAATGTATACATTAAAAATATCATATATATATATAAGATATATTAGCATTTATTTTTATTAAAAATATGAATTATTTGTAAAACAAATTTGAATCGTTCAATTACCCTTTATACAATGTGCATTGAACGATGCGCATGTCTCGTTATCATGTGTTGCTTGACCTGCAGGGTTTAGTGAGAACCACTCGTGTACGTGGATTACACATTATATCGCATACATTATATCGCATTTATTGTGTGTTTGTAATTATATATATATATTTATGTGTGTTTTTAAATCAGAATATATAAGTATACTTATATTATAATACACACTACGAATTAGAATATATTACATATGATTATTACATACATATTAGTATTACAGTGCTGTAAATATATATTTATATACTGTATACAGTTCTTATCCAAATACATTTGATATACACCTATAAGTGTATTCAATTTAATAGTTAATTTTAAATAGTAATAATATTGATGAAATTCCGTAATAATATTTATTACGGATATAAATTACATGTATATGTATTATGGGTTATTAACTATTAACTATTAACTATTAACTATTAACTATTAACTATAACTATTAACTATTAACTATTACTTAACAATAAGTTCATAGAAAGAGATAAACATCGCCTAAATATTCACACGTGGGAGCATCTAAACATGAGCGTCGCTTACATTTCGAATTACATACGTAACCCTATCATTCATACTGTAAACGGCAGTGTATCGATGTACGTGTATTACTCGGTATCACTTTACTTTACATGTGTCACTCGGTATACGCCGTAACACCCCGTAACCTTTTGTTTAGGTCAGACAACCGTGCGAGAGCACGCCCCTTTAGGGTACACAGTGGGGCTTAAAGGACACTCGCGTACGAAGCCGCCCGTATAGTTTTCGGGTAGCTGTAATAGTTACATAGTATACAATATATTGTGTATTAGAATAGTGACTATTAACATATATATATATATATATATATATATAGTAATGTTTTAATACATATATTATTCAAAATTATAACAATTTATTTTATTAAAATATATTAATAAAACGTGTGCAAATTAACACTTTACACGCTATGGGTATATCGGGTAAGGGTAGATTGGGTAAGGGTATATAGGGTATAGGGTAGATTGGGCATAGGGAGGCTGGTCGCTAGATGTATACTAGCGATAATAGCGCGATGAAGGGCGCACGTAAATTGATAATAACGATAAACAAGACAACGCCTGCGTCACGTGTCCTAGCCAACTCGGTCACGTGAGCGCTCGCTTCAGTCACGCGATCACCTCTAGTGGTGTGTGGACACCCGTCACCTGCCCTCGTCGCACGCCCCGCCCCTAATCTCGTCCGTAGATCTGTAGTACGACTATAGGCGTCGCGCTGATCGCGGTCATTGTTGTTATCACGTGACGGTCGTTATCTCTCGTGCCGCGGTGGCCGCCAGGTGTCGATACCGACGGTCACTATTCCACGTTACGTAATCACTGCTGACCACTGCTGACCACAACACCAGGCTATACACCAGGCAATACACGTTAAGTCGATTACAATGTTAACCTAGTTAACACCTCGCCAGTGCATGCGCAAGACTGCATATAGTATACCGTACGTGGTACGGCGTACTATACATACACACGCGTATATAATTGATTACAATAACTAATAATATAACAATATGATAACTAATAAAGTTATATATATATATATATATATATATATATATATATATTACATGTTTAATCTCGATGAAGAACTAATTGAAAATAAGTTAACATTTATAATTAAAGGAATAATATGTACGTGATGTATGTAAAAGAAAACATAGAATTGGGAATATATTAGAGAACAGTTGTCAGATATGTTCATACCACATATATATGTGTGCACGCACACATATATATATATTAAAATGTTATCAACTTAATAATTATGAATAATTATAATTAATAATAATATACGAAATAATACATATTACATAATACCAACAACAACAACAACAACAACAACAACAAAATGAATGGGCTGACGTGGAAGCAGGAGAAGCAGCAGCGGGAAATGCGGTACAGTGCAATGACGTGATATCTTTCAACTCGACAAAGGCTACAATCAGAAGACTAATCACAGATCCTCCGATCCTGCATCAAAGGACAAGGGAAGTTTTCGATGGCCATCGCTCGAACAGTTCGCTGGGAAGAAGGGACGAAGTACTAATAGCACAACTAAGAAGTGGTCACTGCCACAAGTTAGCTGCTTACAGGAGTGTGGTATCACCAAATGAATCCCCCTTGTGTCCCCACTGCGAACTCGAACCTGAAACGCTCGAACATTGGCTGCAGGAATGTCCGGCATTAGTCGCGAAACGTATCCGCGCATTTGGAGGAGCGGCACCTCCGTTAGCAGTCCTGGTAACCAACCCCGAGACTGTCTTAGCGTACGCACATGGACTTTGGTCCTTGTGACGCTGCCGCAATCAACAACAACAACAACAACAACAACATACATACACAACATTTAAATTGTATATATTATACGTATACAAATTGAATAAGTTAAACACAAAATATAAGATATTTAAGAAAAAACTATAGATATATTTAATGAAGTACGTTATGGAGAATAAAGATATACGAAGAAGGTAAACCGGAAGTCATAGACAGTACATCATAGTATAGTGGTAGCCAATTAAACATATACACTATAATTATTACACAATTGTTTATTTTAATATCAGCTATAATATAGTTACTACAAATACTTTGCGAACCAAAATCCTTAGAAAAATCGTTGGTTACTATATACATTGCAATGACTATCTAACAGATAGTATCTGTTAAATTAAATATAATTAAACTTAATATAAACTTATTATGAACGTCATTTAATCTATATAATAATAATAATAATACATATTTATTAGAAGTTTTAAATTGTTTTTTCGTATGAAATATATAATTATTTATGTTATTATTTCCTCTAAAGGGCTTCCGATTAAGATCAATATCTTTTCTATGCTGTCGCCCGAAAATATATATATATATATATATATATATATATATATATGTGTGTGTGTATATATATCCTAATTTACCCATAGGTAGATAGCTATTCGCGCATGCGTCGTAAACACGTAAACATCAACATCCGGCCGGCCCCAGGATTATCCCCGCCAATAAATCATCTCGAGATACAGCATCTCTGCGTATCATCTCCTAATTGTTATATTACCTTCGTTTATATTTCAATTAGATCATCCCATTCCTATATATATATATATGTGTGTTTAATTTTGAATTCTACTTTACTATTTACTATTATTATATGTGTCCTAAATTGTATTATAAATAAACAATAAATGTAGTATTATAATTATAATAAATTATCACAATACATTGATTTGATTTATTAGCATAAATAACACTATAGAATATAGTATTAACAATGTACTATAACAATGAGTAAATCTATAATCAATATTATAGAACATATATTATATATAATGATATTTAAAAAAAAGTAGGTAACATATTATGAATATATATATATATATATATATATATATATATATATATATATATTCATATTTTTTATTTTTATATTTTATTATAAATATTTCTTAATATAATATTTCATATTTTACGCATTTATTTAATTTGTGTTAAATATTTTTCTTCTTTTAATATACATTTATATATTTCTTATTTATATATACTTTTATTATTTATTATAGTTTATTTTGTATTTAACTCAAAATGATGACCTCTCCTTGATAACAATGTTCATATATACTTACTTATTTATTTAGCACGATTTTAATTTACACGAATAACATTTACAAATCAAATAACTTTAATAATATATACAATAGTATATATATATATACAAAATTATAGTTCTAATTATATACAAAATTGAAATTTTAAAATAAGTTATTGTCATTTTATAATTTTCTTATATTTTTTCAAATCACTTTAATAATATATACAATAATATATATATATATATATATATATATACAGTCAACTCTCGGTAAGTCGGACTACGGATAAGTTGGACTTCTCGATAAGTCGGACACATTTAGTTGGTTTGGTTGGATTTGTATCTAGTTCCATGTTAAATTTATCGGATAAGTCGGATAAGTTGGCTTGGATAAGTCGGACTTATCTATAAGTCGGACACATATTATTGTCATTTTTATGATTTTTATACTGGATAAGTCGGACTTTTTATAAATTGTCAGAAATGTTTACTTTAAATAATATATATTATAATTTTAGTAAGTAATATTATTGAATAAAACATTTTATGTTGTTTATTGGAGCATACTTCCACATTTCGGTAACCCTTTAACTCACGCTTCTCATCTCATGTCTTATTTGCATGATATTCTGAATCTCGGATAAGTCGGACATCTCGCTAAGTCGGACACTTTTCTCGGTCCATTGCGAGTCCGACTTATCGGGAGTTGACTGTATATATATATATATATATATATATATATATAAAATTATAGTTCTAATGATAGACAACATTGAAATTTTAAAATAAGTTATTGTTATTTTATAATTTACTTATATTTTTTTATTAATTGTTATTCTTGTAATGCTATTATCAAGTTGAGTGGGAAAATACGTAGTCAAGCTTTGCTTTTGGTTTTCCTGAGTTTTTACACTATATATGATTCTAATATATATTGTTTACTAAAATATTATTATACTATTTCAAAAGAAAAAAATGTACTACAAAATATACATAAAAATGTATTTAATTTATATATAGAAATATTCAAATTATATTATTACATATTTGTATCTATATATATATATATATATATATATATATATATATATATATATATATATATATATTCTATATTCTATTATTTTAGTATCTTTTTACATTTTAAAATTTTTTATTATATATTTGTATTATATTTTATTTTTATTTTATTGTTATATACATGATGATGTCTTGGTATTGAGAGATATATTTAATTTTATTGTATTGATTTTTTTATGAGACAGAACACGAATGAACAATATAGAATTGTAAAATATTTATTTATATTTATTCATTTTGTATTAATTCTCTCATTACCAAGAGTAGGTTGGTATCTCGATAAGTTCAATAGAACTTCTATACCATACCTGGGTTTTTGATCTCGGTCATCAACTGAATCTGATATTATTATTATTATATATATATATATATATAATTATTGTATATAGTAGCTGTAACTTCATCAGAATTATATCAGTATATTTCAGTAAATATGCGTTACTTAAAGGTAGATATACAATTATAATCCATTAGCCTATACAAATACACACCAATACACACATACGCATATATATATATAGTAAGTGTATGAGTTTACTCAAACATATATACATACTTTTAAAAATACTTATACATATATATATATATATATATATTGTTGTTTTTGCGATTAATTTCAATATAAATGAAGGTTAGATTTCTGTTGATCGTCATACGAGAATTTAATACCGTGATTCATTACCGCTGAAAGAACTATATATATACGTGGCTGAGGATAGAAAGATCGCTGAGAGATTGGCATATCACGTGATTCATCTTCCATTCTTTTTATTGATCATCACCGCACCGCTACTATCATTAATTAAGCCGGCGAGAATGGACGCGAGAGAACGAGAGAGAGAGTAGGCGATAGAGGGCGATAAATGGCGAGATGTTCCACTTTTTCATCGGTGATGTATCGCTACATTTAATTCCATCTACTACTGAGGTGGTAGTGGTGGTGGTTGTGGTGGTGGTGGTGGTGGTGGTGGTGGTTGTTTGGGGTTACACATCAACGGGGCATTGTACTCAAACCCCTATGGTAGATTCTACATTTTAGGAGGTGTTCCATCACAATGCGTATTACGAGTGGTGCTGATGTAGCGGGTGTACCCCACTGTGATTATTACACCACCCCATCGGTGTTAGTCCTACAACACTACCACCACTACTACTATCTCTTCCTCGTATACCTCTATAGTATATATACCTCTATAGTTGTATCTCATAATGACCTCATAGTTACGTAATATTGACCCTAATTACGAGCGCTTCACACCTTTCACTCTCTCTCTCTCTCGTAGGTTCTCGATACATATCGCCAGCGCTCGCGCGTGGTTTCACGTGATTTCTCGCGTATAAGCCACGCCCCTTAAATAGCCGTCGGTCATTAGCGCGTAATTTACATATATGTTAATCGGGGGTTACGTAATGACAACAAAGGAGGACGGACGGAGGACGCCGCACAGTGAGAAGATACAAAGTGATAAGGATGGTCGTGGCGAGGCTGATGCAGATCATAGCTATAGGTATATATATATATATATATACCAAAGATTTTCCGAAGGAAAGATATAACACTTACGCGAAATCGTGTAATTCGAATTTGTATACAAAATACCCTGGTGCCACCTATAGCGGGTTACTTTTAGGAACTATGCGTTGTTTATAATGTAAATTCGTATTTAACTATACACTTTTAAAATGTTAAATAATATGCTTTAAATTAATATTTATATGATGAAAACTAAGTGTTCATTACTAATATATAACAAACAAATATGATATGTATGTTTTAAATGCTATAAGTATATATTTAGTGAGTAAAAGCTAATTTAGATTGCATGTAATTTAATAGAGCAATGAAAACATTGTTGTATGCAAACAGAGCCGAACCTAAATCTATTTCAGTGATTTCGATACTACTGCTAGCAGCGGCTGGGGATATTACTAAATTACGTTGCATGCATAGGGAGTGTTATATCTTTGCTTCGCAAAATCTTTGTATATACTATATATATATATATATAAGCGATATATATTAGTGACATAAAGGGATAAATAGATACGAGGACATGCTTTACATATCGTGTATGTGGTGATACTAATGTTATATATATGTATTAGAAACGAAAACAAAATTATAAACATTCCTCGTAATGCACGCGAATTAACACGAAATAAAATAATATTAAAAAATAACAATAACAATAACAATAACATATAATCGAAAAATAGAATAATGTAAATAAATTTAACAAATAAATAATAATGGAAGAAATAAATAACACATATTAATTATAGTAGGGAATTAATGTTTGTAATAAATAAGGATACTAATATATCATATATTATATATATATATATGTCATATGTACAATTTATTATATATATTTTTTATTCTATTTTATTCTATTTAATTATAGTTAGCTAGTTCGATAAGTTGGCAAGATTATTAAATTAATAAAATATTCCCGTAAAAGCAGAAGGTTGCAATCTGTATGACCGGATATTGTTTATAGTATGTATTTACGCATATCTAGAACATAATTATTATTATGTGACTGTAACATATATGTTATATTCATATAATAATAATTATACTTATAATAATAATAGAAACGCATAGCAATTGCTTGGTTAACCAAATTTAAAGTCGCATTACTGTAAATAATTATTTCCATAAATAATAAAGCACATTTCTTTAAATCTAAATAATGTCAGTTATATATTGGGATAACTGCCTAAATGTACGGAATTACTTTCAATATGTAGGTAGTCCTTTTTTAAAAGTGTAAAGTTTAAAAACGATTTAGAAAATTAATTTACTATTATTTCAGATTAAATTGACAAGTATTATATTGTTTGTTCCTATAACAGGCTACAAAGAAAAGAAGAATTCAATAAAGTTAAAGTAGAAATTGATAATATATCGATTCACAATTCAAAATACAATGTATTTTATTTCTATTTTCGATTATATTTACGCTATATTTTATTTCTATTTTCGATAATTTTTACGCTATATTTTATTTCTATTATCGATAATTTTTCGTTTATTTTTATAATATAATTTATTTATATTTTCGATTATTTTTGATTTATTTTTACGGTAACTGTACAACTTTGTAATTTCGTATTATTCTTTGTTTATTTCTAACGTTATCGTTAGCTACGCATACATTTATACTTTATACTTTCGATTATATATTTAGACTATATATATTTGTTAAATAAATTATCAATCAATCGTAGATTACTGTAGTAATTTACTGTAATAATCGTATATGATTTATATGTAGGAGAGAATGCTCTAATATCGACATGCACGTAATATCGACACCCCAGAGATATCCTAAAATATAATTCCAATCAAAAAATAATTAATGTATGAAATGTTAATCAATATAATTCTAACGAGTTAAACAAACTAACTTAAATTGTATGATAGCTATTATATGTATATACCTACTTAATATTTAATTGAGAAATAATATAGTTATGGTGATTTATTGTTAGGGTGTCGGTATTCGAGTACTCTCCCTTATTCATTCCATCGAAGCATTTCTTTATATTGATACATTGTATTCGTGAATATATCAATATAAAGAAATACTATAGTATACTTACATGTAAGTATACTTACATTAATTCGTATACGTAGATGCGCACACGTAGTCGCACACGTGAGCGCGCACACAGACGCGCACATAGATGCGCACGTCTATACGCGTCCCCCGTACCGTACCGGGCGGGTAGAGCGTGCCCGATCCCGTCCCCGAGTGAAACATCAAACGCTGTCCGCAGTACGGCCGATAATAAAGATTAATGTTCTCGCTCTCTCTCGCGATACGCCACGAGAAGCCGCGAGATGCCGTGAGAAGCCGCGATATAATCGCCCGCCACGCGCGCTTCGAACACCTCGTCGCGTGATACGTGATTGGACGTTTACACTGACAAGGTGTAGAGCGAGACGATTACAATTATACTAAAAATCCGTAATATATATATATATATATATATATATATATTCATTATTATAAATGAATAAACGAATGAATATATACTAATTATATATTATAATATAATTTTAAAAATTGTTTTTATATCGTAAGCATTATTAGTCGTGAACATTTGTTATTAAATAATCTAAACAAAGTAATAACTTTAACGAATAAAAGTATTCCTACACAATTCAGGAATGATAACAATAATAAATATAATTCTATAAATATATATAATAATTAATAATTAATAATTAAATTAATAATTTAAAAATTAAATAATATATTATTTAGCTGTATATATTATAGGTTACTATTATAAACATATTGCTAAACGTATACGTACATTTCTATAAACATATTGAATACAAGTGTGAATTGTAGTATATTCTTGCGAATGAGATGTGAACAATAGTTCAATATATACATCCTATATATATATATATATATAAATATGGAATGTATTGTAGTTTTTCTATGAAGAGATGACAGACCCACGTATTTTATATTTTACATAATTAATTTAAAACGATATATACATTAATTTAAACATAGAAAATATTTATGATATGTATACTAAATTAATAAATATTTATAATTAATAAAATCCACATTAGTTACATTCTGGTATCCTTACAATATTCCTAAAAAAAATGTATAGATGTTAGCTAATACATGTTGAGGTATGAATCGGTTGATGTCATGGACATTTTTTATATATGTATAGAACAAATTTCAGTACACTACATTTATTATTTTATAATAGAAAATGTGAAATCTAACCCGTATAGTTGTTATAGTATGATTTATTTATAATAATGAAAACGTTCATAGTTCATATTAATGAGATTACAATCTATAAATAGATATGTATTTTATTGTGTATCTATTCGTGATCATTTAACATCAACAATATTTTGTAATCTTGTTCTCTCAAATATATTATCAACGATTATGTTTGTAATAACTCTTTTGTTAGCCATAGCTAACATTACAATGCGGAGTTGTTATTAATGATAATATGCCTACCGTACAAACATTAACAGACACATTATTAAATACTTGAATTAGCGATTTAAAATACCAATACATATATAGGAGATATCTCCTTTGGTGCGTCTTATTGCGCTTACATGTGTTATAATATTCTATACGAATCATGTACTATACTAATTGTAATATATTATGTAATATATAATATCTCTTATTATTATTATTATTATTATAATTATTATTATAATTATTATTATTATTATTATTATTATTGTATTATTATATAATTTAATATTATTTTTATATACAATTGTATGTATATATTACTACACTTTGTAATATATATATATACCAAATACATAAGTATATAAAACAATATATATATATATATATATATATATATATATATATATATATATATATTGTATACAGATGTTGATATGATCATTATATATAATATTTGATACAATATTTATTTAAATTTAAATTTATTTGTATATAACAACAATTGAAAACAGATTTTATTTTAATTTGAAGTTATTTCGATGAAATATATTTTAACAATAAAAACACAAACATATTTTGTAATAAAATAAAACAATGTGCATTGTTTTTATGTTGAATACTTTTTATGTATTTTCAAGTTATTGATATCATCAATATCATACTATTATCATTCCAACTAACGTGTTGCTATATAATAATGATTTTACTCGTTTTATAAATTATATGTGTGATATAAAAGTGTGTATGAATACAAAAGTGTATTAAAATATTTAATATTTCAATAAATTATGTACAATTTCTAAAAATAATTAAAAAAATATGATTCTAATAAAATATAAAATTGTATACACATGCATCGGTATATTGTCGTATTTATTTATATATATATATTATTTGTTTAACATCGATCCTGCTAAATTCTTAATTATATTTATCGCTATCAATCTAGGTACGCCCACATATCGATCGCCCGCCTTGTCCGACAGCTAGCTATATACGCCCACTTCTCTATGGCGCGCGCGGCCACGCCCACAAATAACTCATTCCTGGAATATGTGATACGGGATTAACGCAAACAAAGCCCTTGTCACATGGTCACCTCGTACGGTTGCTGTCACGTGTGTGTGGCTCTAATCCACCCTATATCCAAATGTATAAGTTTCGAAATGATCATCTCATATCGTAAATATGTGTATGTGTGTGTGATGGTTTATGAAATATATAACATACATAAATAAATATACACAACATTAAAAATATAACATATATATATATATATATATATATATATATATATATATATATATATATATATATATATACTATTATTAAATAATGGTTTAAATAAAAATTAGTATTCAAAATTTGATATATTAAAATAACATTTAAAAATAAATACTAGCAAGTACGATATATCCGTATACGGATTGAAGCCATTTCCGGGCAAATACAGGAGATATTACAATAATATTTAGAAGTGAACTTATATAATTATGTATAAATATATGATCATATTTCGTTAAAACAATGTACGCCCTAACATGAGAGCGACTTCGAAGGGACATATATATTAGAACCATATGATTATAAGTGAAAACTATCTCTAAGTTCCTGGATGGGATGAAATAACTCCACCAAATAATCATGATAATACTAACAAAATATATATATATATATATATATATATATATATTATTGTTTTTATGATGGTAAACTCCCATCAGTAATAGGTCATCCCATCACATATCACCCCATCCAGAAAGTTAGATGAAGTTTTCACTTATATTATAATACATTATAATATAACCAAATGGATCTAATATACTTCGGAAACTGCTCTCGTATTGATGAATCCATTGTTTAATTCTAGCTGATCATTTTGTCTATATATATATGCAATTATATAATATCGCATCTATATATTATGTTAACACATATTATAGTCCGGTCGGGGCTTGCACCTTGTCCTTTTACCTGTCTGATACTTTAGCCTGTTGATCTAACTATATTCAATTAAAAATAAATACATATATATTTATACGTATATATATATATATATATATATATATATATATATATATATATACGTATATATCGATAAGATCTTACGTAACTATGTTTCTAATAAATTGAAGATGTCACCAGTTTGGCGGGCAGGCTGCGACCTCTACTACGACCTCTACTACGACCGCTGATGCGGTGACACTTTGACGACGATGACGTCATCGCGGCGGTGGCCAGGTGACCACGTGACGTACGAGCCGATATCTCGCGAGATCTCGCCGCGTCGCGTGCGCGCATGCGTATCGCTATAACTCAACGCCGCCTCGTGCGGTGTGCGGTGTGCGGTTTGTAGTGTGCGGTGCGGTGTGTAGTGGGGGAAGTATTAGTAGGCATGTATTGATCACTGCTGCCTTCGCCTAATGTGTGTAATGTATTTCATCATAACCATATATATATATTAATGTATGTCATAATAAAGGCACTTGTTTATAAGCACACACATATAAATATAAATATATATATATATATATATATATA
>OZ025246.1:10430231-10452677 GCA_964019155.1 Osedax fenrisi | reverse complement strand
CGCACATTTGAACGTATACGTTTTATCTTGTAGTATCGTCGTATATGTATTGCAAATATTGTTATAAACCCTTTGAAAAATCTTTGATGGATATAATGTCAAAATACGCAAATATATGTATACGTGGGTATTATACATATAATATTAATATATATATATATATATATATATATATTATATATATATATATATATATTATATTCAATACATGTGATATCACGAGAACAACACCTCCGACATTACATAACTGTTCGTAACGCCTATAATGATGACCCTAACCCAGTGAGTGTGATTACCCCCCCCCCCATTGTTACCGTCCGTAGTCGGTTGACCACTGTCCGTAGCGTTTGACCACTGTCCGTAGTAGTTGACCACTGTCACTAGTGTGTGCGCGTCGACCTCTACATCGTAAACGCCCCGCCAGCCCGGCCTTATCGCGGGTCTATAAATAGATATGTATGACGTAACAACCGCCGGTGTCGCCGCCTAGCTTCAAAGGAAGATGATAAACCCGTGTCCGCGCGTCGTATAACAGCGCCCCCTCACGGACTATTTATTAACCCGGTGTCCGCAGTACCGCGGCGGTCAACCGCTGTACTCGGGGTCACCGGACATCATGCTGTTCCGCTGGCTCTCTGATTATACTAGCGAACAACAACCGACCCTGTATCAGTGATGAGCTCATCTATATACATACCGTATAGGGTATACTATAGTTTATAGTGTGTGTGTATGTGTGTGTGTGTGTGTATGTGTGTGTGTGTATGTGTGTGTGTGTGTGTGTGTGTGTGTGTGTGTGTGTGTATGTGTGTGTGTGTATGTGTGCGTGTGTGTGTGTGTGTGTGCGTGTGTGTGTATGTGTGTTGTTGTTGTTGTTGTTTAAGTATTTATTTTAATCACATCATTAATAATTATAATTCTATAATGTGTATCTAACAATATATATCACATATAGATAAAAATAGCGAATGTATACATTATATATATATATAATATTATATATATATATATAATTCGCACGATAATATTATGAATAAACGAATATCAATGTTTGTCGATAAGAAATTTTTTTAATTTCTTTTTAAAGATATTAATTGATATATTTTGATTTCTAAGTTGCGGGGGTAGTTTATTCCATCTAATTGTTGATGAAGAGCTGAATTTTCTTCTTTCGTATTTGATGCAATGGGTAATAGGTTGGTGTAGTATAGTGGAATTGTTATTACGTAAAAGTCTAGTGTTTGGTTTATGTTTTATTTTGTTTCGTAAATTATAGGGTAAGTTATAAGTAATAGTCTTTTTAAGTATTGTAAGTATTTTGTAGTTGATAGAGTCTTCAGTGTTTAGCCAGTTAAGTTTTTTACGTAAGTCAGTAATGCTAGTTGTATAGTCAGTCTTCTGTAGTCGGTATACATTTCTAATTGAGCGGTTAATTATTTTGTCTAGTTTGTCTATTTTCAGTTTTTCAGTTCCTGTGAATAGTGAGTTGCAGTATTGTAGTCTTGAAAGTATGAGAGTCTGAGTCAGTAGTTTTGTAGTATTTCTATTTAAGTATGGTCGTATTTTTTTAATATTGAATAGCTGTGCAGTCGTAGATTGAGTAAGTAAGCTGTAATGTTTATCTAGATTAAGTTTATTATTGAAGTTGACGCCTAAGTATTTAACAGAATTGGTGGGAATGATTTTGTGTTGATTAATAATAATTTCAGGGAAGTAAGTATTTGGGTCATTAGTTATATTTAATAGTTCAGTTTTATTGTGGTTTAGTAGTAGGTTATTATTTGTTAGCCAGTTTTGTAGTTCATTTAAACAGTCTTGTAGTTGGGTAGAGTTTGATATCGTTGCGTGTAGTTCTATGTCGTCTGCGTATAAGTTGTAAGTAATAGATGGATAACGTTTCATAATTGTTTGTAATGGAATAAGATATATAGAGAAGAGAATTGGGGAAAGTATTGAACCTTGAGGAACACCGTGATCGATGGTATATGATTTAGAGTAATTATTTCTTATTTTAATGGAATAATTTCTATCTTTAATAAAATTAGAAAACCATTCCATAGTTACATCTTGAATTCCTATGTTTCTAAGTCTTTCTAGCAGTATGTCATGTCTAAGGGTGTCGAATGCAGAGGATAAGTCAAGTAGTATTAGCTGTATTGGTTGTCCAGTGTCTAGTGAGTTATATAAGTCGTCAAAAAGAGAGAGTACGGTAGTTTCAGTACTATGTAGTTTACGGAATGCATTTTGTCGTATGTCCAGCAACATATTTTCAGTTAAGTAGTGTGAAAGTTGAGTATAAACAGTTTTTTCAAGAATTTTAGTTAGTAGAGGTAGTTGAGATATAGGTCTGTAATTTGAGAATTCAGAAGAGTCAAGATTAGTTTTTTTTATTATTGGCGTAATTATTGCGTTTTTTAGTAAATTTGGAATAGTTCCTGTTAGAAGTGAGTCATCAATTATATTTTTGTAAGTCAAAGTCAGAGTTGATGCTAGTTTTTTTATTAAGTATAGAGGAATTGGGTCGTGTGGTGAAGAGCATCTAGCAGTGACAATATAATTGTAGATTGCAGTATTAGTAGGTACAGTAAAATGTGTTAGTGTCGAAGTGCATGGTAATATTTGGGGTGCATTATAAAGAGGGTCAAATGTACAAGAGAGTCTATTACAAATGGTGTTAATTTTGTCTTTAAAATATTCTGCAAATTTCTTACATAGTTGATCATCGGGAAAATGTGGGAGCGTAGAATTTTTATTATTTCCTAAGAGGGTCTTAGTTATTGAGTAGAGTCGTTTATAGTCGTGTGAACAATCGTTAATTTTGTTAGTAAAGTAGTCTGTTTTTGTAGATTTCAGTTCATTCCTGTATATATATCTATTTTTTCGTAGGTCAATTAGATTTGAGTGTGATGGTGATTTCGTAAAAAGTCTACATGATTTTCTAAATAAAACTTTTAAATTATTTAATTTGGAGTTAAACCATGGAGTTTCGTTATGTATAGTTAAGTAGTTTGTTTTCAGTGGTGCATGTTGATTTAATAGTTGTTTAAGTATAGTGTTTAAGTTGAGTACTGTAATTTGGGTTTTATTTATCATAGAGATAAAATCAGATGAAAATTCATCAATATTTATTTTCCTGATACACCTGTAAGTAAGTAGGGTCTGTCTAGGTGAGGAGTTCAGTATATTAAGTTGAGAGTTTATTGCGTAATGGTCAGTGAGTAATGTAGAGCGTGTTGGTTTATGTATTAGTATATTAGAATGGTTGTATGTAAGTATCAGGTCTAGTATATGTCCGTGGGTATGAGTTGCAAAATTAACGTGTTGAGTTAAATTCAGTTCGTTACAAAGTCGTTTAAAGTCTTGGTGGTGTAGTTTGTCAGAGTCATAGTGGAAGTTGAAATCTCCTAGAATGACCAGGTTGTCATAGTTATGTTCATGTATAAAGTTTGTAAATTCTAAAGCAAAAGTTGTATGGCAGTTATTTGGTGGTCTGTATACTAGTAGGATCGGAATTATATTATTTTTTATTTTCAGTTTAGTAAAAAGAAAGTCGCAGTTTGATGTACAAATCTCGGGCTGAGGAATAATTGTGATGTGATTTTTTACTAACAAAGCTATTCCTCCTCCATTTCTACCATCTGATCTACACTTTTGTATAAATGAGTATCCAAGGCTTTTAAGACCAGCAGGAATGACGGTGTCTACATTTTTTAGCCAAGACTCTGTAATTGCTATAATCGAAAAGCGATGTGTGTGTGTGTGTGTGTGTGTGTGTGTGTGTGTGTATGTGTGTGTGTGTGTGTGTGTGTGTGTGTGTGTGTGTGTGTATGTGTGTGTGTATGTGTGTATATGTGTGTGTGTGTGTGTGTGTGTGTGTATGTGTGTGTGTGTGTATGTGTGTGTTATATAACATATATGTTTCATTATGTAATCTATGAATAAAATAACTAATGCACTATATTTCTTATATACGTCTTAATATATGTCTATCTTTCATATATATATATATCATATATATATATATATATATATATATATATATATATATATATATATACAAGTACCCTGTAACCTATATTCTAAAGTATACTCTTCTAAAGCTATTGCTTAACATCTGAAAAGCACATCAACTAATATCACTTAGTTTTATTTGTAATCACGTGACTCGGAAATCATAGAGGCAATTAACACACCGACTTTGAAACACATTCCTCCATCCGTTCGATCGTGTATAACATTTACAAAATCCTTAATATCCATCATATATGGGACTATATGGACTATAGTCCACTATGAAATATTATCTAGCCATCGCTCTATCGGCCGTCCTCGTTTACGTACTCCTTCAACCACGCCCTGCATTATAGTTTCGTGGAGACCGTCGTGTCTGGATATGTGTCCCTACCATTTAGTGTCCGTCGCTTAATCATCCAACACCACCACTACACGTCTAACCAACACTAACACATAAGCCCTGACCAGTGGTCAATACCACCACTACGTCTAAACCCCACTAACACAGTAGCCCTGACCAGTGGTCAATACCACCACCACTAGACGTCTAACCAACACTAACACATAAGCCCCGCTTAGTGGTCAATACCACCACTACTACGTCTAAATAACACTAACACATAAGCCCTGACCAGTGGTCAATACCACCACTACGTCTAAACAACACTAACACATAAGCCCTGACCAGTGGTCACTACCACCACCACTACACGTCTAACCAACACTAACACATAAGCCCTGACCAGTGGTCACTACCACCACCACTAGACGTCTAACCAACACTAGTACAGAAGCCCTGACCAGTGGTCAATACCACCACTACGTCTAAATAACACTAACACAGAAGCCCTGACCAGTGGTCAATACTCCGCTGACCACACAGGTGTTTCTAGCACCTAATCGCCTACTAAACGATGGCTATTAGACAGCCTCTAGGCACGACCGTCGCGGGCTATTTAGTGGCTCTATAGAGCTATAGGTATGGCGGTGGTAGCTCTTATCTTCGTCATCACGTGTTCCTTGTGCGGGAGAGTCGTTACCATCAATTAGTAGACATATACCTTCCACTTCGTATACATTATAACAACAACTTAATAATACAATTATGTTACATTATATATATATATATATACATATATCGTATAGTCACTATATGACGGCAGTATACATGCAATTATGTAAATATTGACGTCAGTAACTGTTTTACCGTTCTTTTTAACGGTATATACTGTACTAATGTCGTTATCCACATACTCGTGATAACGGAGCTTTGTTAAACTAAATGTTAGTCTGAAATAAATAATTATTAATAGTATTACACATCTTAATGTCTGAACATTAGATTATCTGTAGTATTAAAGAATACTTTCATGATTAATATCAGTATTGTGTGTATATAATATATATATTTATATAAATATATATATATATTACATTGTATTCGTTAACATAAGTGAAGGACTATAAGTGCAGGACCTTAACTACAACTATCATCATTAGTAGTATTACGACATACGGTAACCATGACACGTTGTGTTTACTGGTTAGGTTTACCCACTACCATATATGGTAGTATACTATAGTGTACTACAGATTACTATAGTATGTACGATACCGAGAATGTATCGCTACATGTTACTAGGTATATACTGTGTATATATATATACTTGTACACGAGTATACTTGTTTGTTACTTTAGGTCGAGCTTGCTCGGTAGTCCATGACACTCATCTTCTCCATCCTTCTCTATCCTTGTCCATCCTTGTCCATCACTCATATCGGTTGACAGTTCGCCGATGATTCATCCAGTATCTTCACTCAATTGAGAAATGAAAGTGTTTGCTGGTCGTCCGCGGGATCGTATATACTTTGTATACAATATAGTTAGTATAGTATACTATTAATATACTATATAGTATACTATTAATATACTATAGTAATATCTGCATAAAATGGTGGAAGGTTGGCGAAATTAAGTTCGTCTAGAAAGAGTCAATGGTTCGACAATATATCTGATGGGAATAAGATGAACTCGAACCAATTATTGCACAGAGTCCACGATCGGGATAACTAGAGATAGTGAGGTGTTAAGGCATAAATGACTCATTGGTTCTCCCAACGAGTTCCGAGTCACGAGATTAAAAACGATATTATATGCGAAGTTCTCTCTAAAACAAAAAATATGTTCATTAATTTCTCCAGTATTTCAGGCTTTACAATGTGAAATAATAGATCTGATTCATTTATGTATACAGCACGCAGCAGCACTATACAGCCCCAGTGTTCGGCACCCCTGTACTGTATACAGCGATAACGTGTACCTCATTATACACTACGGGTAGGGGGGGTTGATTAATGATTACCCGAGTGGCTATCGTCAGCAGCAGCTAACCAAGTGCTGCCATTAATAAAGGAAAGCTACGTAACCCGGTGTATGTATGTCATCGTTAATCTTCGTATTGTGTTATATGTGTGCAATAATATATCTATTTATTAATAGTAAACAATACTATTATAGTATCATTCAAGGAATACACTAACTTTACCTACCGATACTAGCATAACACCCTATAGAGCTATAAACCACCTATCGAATTATAGTATACTATAATATACTGAGTAAGGGTACACTAATGTACCCAGTTATCCGGAGTAGCTCATGTATCTCCCGTTTACATCACGTGTGTGAGAATGAGGAGGAGGGGAGGGAGGGGGAGTACGTATTCCCATAGACCGGCGGTCGGATCGATTCTCGTCAATACGAGCGATTGCATGCGTACAGACGCGTTCGTGAGCGCGCACGTACGCGTGTGTGTAGTACCAGCGTACACGTCAACCAGTAGTACGAGATGGATGAGGAGGAGGAGGAGGAGGAGGAGGATATCCCCTCGGTGAGTCATTCCCCTGCCTCCGTCCGTGCAGCCCGTATATCCGGCCTTCATTTGCATATATGCTAATAGGGGGCGCCACCCGTCCTACCGATAGGTGGCGGTCGCAATTAGCGGCGGTGACGTTATCTCTGCGCTCGGCGGTGACGTCATATCGACGCCCGCCTCGCCGCGGCGGCGGCGAGAGCACCCGCCTAATTAGCATTATAGCTATCCGGCAGTGTTGGAGGGGGCGTGGCTAGCGAGGAGGCGTGGTTACGCGCTCGCGCGGATTACTCGCTACCGACGTTTATGATGACGTAACAGGCGATGCGATCTCGCCCGATATCGCAGTATCTCGTTCTCTCTCTCGATGGCGTCAATTGCTTATTACGTAACGCGTTGGCGATAGGGTAAACATGGGGTTCGCACCACCGTCGTGGGGCGTAACGTAACGAGTTCCCTCGATATACGTTACATCGGGGTAACGGGACGTCGTTGTAACCGAAGTATCGTTAACAGGTTACGCCACCTATCGCAAGAGTATAACTCCCCCCTAGGGGGCGGGGCATATCGGGATGTATCGCTGCATACGCGGTCATTTACGGAATATATAACGTTTATCTCCCCGCAAGTAAATACTATTTCCAAAGATGTTGCGACGAGGAAAATCTTTGCTACAACTATATATATATAGTGTAGTAACAATATACTACTGTAGTACTATAGTATAGTAATAATATATACTATTGTAATATAGTATAGTAATATTCTACTATAAAAGATTTGGCGAAGATCATTACACAAATATTTGCTAATATAGTAGTATACTGCATATTTTCTAATGACTGGTTGGTAACATGTGTTTTATTACTACGGTTGCTATGGAAACTGTATACACGGATTATGCGTGAATAACGGAGGAAGACTTACGAAGGACATTAACTACGGTATTGACCGTTATCTAAGTATATTATACACTAGAGTGTGAACAAGAATATATACACACATATTTACATTGTACAATGCACGTATATTTATTACATCGCGTTTAATCTTTTTATTTTCGTAAAGTATTATTATTCTTAAGAATAATAATTTTTGATTTATTAATAATATATGTAAGCAAAATATAGGCGAAATATATAATCGAAAGTTAAAGTATAAATATTTTCTAACATACGATATAGAAATAAACAAATAATAATACGAAATTAACAAAATAAATAAATTAACAAAATGTACAGTTACCGTTAAATGTTTAACTAAAGGAAGTTAGCATATTCAACATTATAATTGTAACCCTAACCAGGCTGCTAACTATACAATAGAAAATTATACAACGAATATTATTCATATAATGAAATTATTTAGTTTTAATATACTCATCTATAGATATAATGATGATATATTATGTTAATTATTTAATTTATATAATTAATTTATACATTATTATCAGTGAATATCTATATATTAGAAGGTTTTATTAATGAGTTATATGCCTATATGTATTAGCTTGTGAAGTGTCTGTATTTGCATTACAATTAAATAAAATAAGTAGTAATCAATACTACGTATATAATGTTATATAATGATATATAATGATATATATATATATATATATATATATATATATATATATAATATATTATATATTATATATATATATACAGTCTAGTCCCTATAAGTCGGACTCACAAGAGACCGGAAAAATTGTCCGACTTATCCGAGATTCATAATATCATGCTAATAAGTCATGCTACGCGCAGTGTGAGTTAAAGGGTTACCAAAATGTGGAATTATGCAAAAATCAATAACATGAGGTATTCGATAATATTACTTACTAAAATTATAATATACATTATTCAAACTAAACATTTCTGACATTTTATAAAAAGTCCTACTTATCCAGTATACAAATCATAAAATTTATATAATATGTGTCCGACTTATAGAAAAGTCCGACTTATCCAATCCAACTTATCCGACTTATCCGATTAATTTAACATGGATCTAGATACAAACCAAACCAACTAAACGTGTCCGACTTATAGAGAAATCCGACTTATCCGTAGTCTGATTTACCGAGAGTTGACTATATATATATATATTAATATATTCAGTAATATAAATGATATATAGTTGACAGCGAATAACCAACACGTAACATAGCCTAATATTGCATAACACGTATCTAATCTACTAATGATTACATCTTAATTATAGTTTTACAGATAAAGGGGTATATAACTATAGTTGTATACCCTATAGGGTATATATATTGGAGAATATTACATATTATTAAACTATGTATATAATAACACATCATTAGAGTCATCATCTTGCTAGAACATAATATATATATATATATATATATATACATATAAATATGTGTTCATCTTTAGATTTTGCACTCTCACCAGCAGCAAAACCAACCTCAATTGCCGCACTTAAGGGGACCAGCTACTTATAAACAGTATACATGTAAAAGATAGGGAAAATAGCATGTTTTAAAAATGTATAAACTCTTATAATATTAAAGTTTTTGTAATAATTTTTTAACAATCTTATTATAAACATATAGCTTTATCATATGGTTGAATATATTTTAATAATTATTAACATAAATAATATAAAAATGATTAATTATAAAAAAAAATAATTAATTAAGATATTTATCACAAATTATCACTAAATTTACAATTTATATAAATTTACATATATTATATATATAGAATAATTAATCATACTGTTCATTTATATATTATATATAATATTTTGAAAATTTGAAGAAAAAATATTCAATATTGAATAAGAAGAGACATTAATTGGAGATATACAAAATGCAAAATAATTATTCTGAGTAAATCAAGTTTCAAATATAATATATGAATATAAACAATATGATTATATAGGTACAAATAATATAATATAAACAAAATGAATAATGTAATGAACATAATTTAAACACCATTTTAAAGATAATATTTGAAATATTATAATTTTACATTAAAAAAAATTTGAAATTCAATTTTTTTCCGAAAAAATCAATGGTATCTCGTCCCCTTAAAATAGTAGTGTTCTGCAGCGGATATATATATATATATATATATATATATATATATATATGTGTGTGTGTGTGTATGTGTGTGTATGTATATGTGTATGTATATAGATAGTACGATTATGTGTCAGTGTGTATACACAGCATGCATGCTATAGCACTATAGTAATGATAAAGGACATAACCTAGCACATACTGCATTACACTGACGATTATATTGTTGAAATTGCCTCGCAGCTTTACATGGGGAAAGTGCGTATTATCCTGCTGGTGTATGTGCGCGTATGTGTGCGTATGTGTGAGTATGTGTGTGTGCGTGTATAACATCACGTCGCTATTGTTATAGTATACCCACCACAACCACCACCACTGCCGTTACTACTAATACTACTACTGACCACTACTTCTGACCACTACTACTGACCACTATGTCCGGTTAGTAGTAGGGACCTCGGACCGACAGACATTTTATGTTCGATCCGAGCTCGGAAGCGAGTTTTACTGTTTATCAATATAATACGATCGCTATTTTATACGTGAGGATTTGTATACGTGTGTATATGTGTGTATACGTGTGCATATATGTAGTTATATATGTGTATATATATATATATATATATATATATACATATATATATACATATATAATTGTTTAATTTACATGCATATTTATATGTACATTGTATATAACTATTTTATAATATCATAGATAACCTATAGGTAAGTATACTTTCATATAATTGTATTTAATTATATTATATTTGTATACGACTACAAATCTGTACATAAATGCATATTTACTAATTAACCTACATACTATATATGACACCGTATACCATATACGTTGTACATATTACATTGTCTATAGCTATCTGTATACAGACTTTGTATGCAGCTTCCGTTAGTCCGTATATAATGCCACCATGTATATAGCGCCAAACGATTCGACGGCAGAAGACGTGGCGGAATACCGGGGGTCGAAATGCTCTCTCCAAGTATTTATATAAGTAACATATAATATAATTAACGAAACACAACACGTAAACGTGTGTATAAGCTGTACCCTCGATATTTCGCCTGGTCATTACCCGTGAAGTGTATATCGTGTCGTATGATATACGTATGGTAATACTCTACATACATATACACTATAGACATATACACTATAGACATATACTCTATACATGTATTATCACAAATACATAGGAATTATCACTGATAAATACACTAATATATAAACATGCTCACACATACATATATATATACATACACAGTATATATTATTCACACACATACACACTCAAACACACATACACACACGCATACACACATACACACACGCATACACACATACACACATACGGACATATATAAACACGTCATAATCTATAGATATAATCATCTACGCACCTATCAATCTAATTATGTATACCTACATATAAGTGAAAGTGGTAGTATACATATATATATATATATATATATATATATATATATATATATATATATATATATATATATATACATCTATAGATGTTTACATACACACACACATTCACATACGACACATATCATGCATGTATGCACAGTGTGCATTTCACACTAACACTCACACACAAACACGCGTGTATACATGAATACAACCATGAACAAACACACGCGCACGCACACACACACACACGCGCGCATACGTTCACTGTGCAGTGGCCTACATTCTCGATACAATTACGGCCACTTGTAGGCCACTGTACAGCGGTGAGTTCTTCCAGGGGCGGGGGCCTAGATCCATGCTAGAAGTGTAATTAAATCTCCTCTGCGGTCATCTTCACTGACCACTGCCCACTGACCACTGACCACTACTAGTGACCAACGCTATCCGCAAGGACAATACACAATCTAGTGGTCATTTATGTCCACAATACGGTGTCCGATAAAACGATTTCGAGCTCTCGAAATAATACTCAGCAAATTTATCTCTATATTGGATTAGCGTAGTACCATATATAGTCATGTATATATATATATATATTTATTTATATTTATATATATATATATATATATATATACTATTCTATAATATATATATATAGTATAATTATAATTATTATAGATAAGTATTTATCATCGATAATTATAATTCAACATATATAGTTGCATTACATATATAATTTACTTTGGGAAAGCTACACACGAATATATAACGCGTTAGTTAACGTAAAACACCTATTAGTATAACAACAGTTACTACAGTCAAGTACAGTTAATAGCTGTAGGTACTATTGTATACAGTGCTGCGGCCTGTAAGGTAAGGTAAGGTAATTATTTATTTAGACACTCGTTATATTTTAAAATCTCACAAGTGTTGAGAATATATAAAAATAAATAATTAAATTAATAAATTAATTAAATAGTTAACAACAAAATTCGCAATTTCTTCTTGAATTTGTTGTACACTACGTACTCGACTGTAGAATATATTCACGTATGTATACATGCATGTAGTAATGTGTGTGTGTGTGTGTGTGTGTGTGTGTGTGTGTGTGTGTGTGTGTGTGTGTGTGTGCCGCTACCAGCACGAGAGTCGAGTGCTGGTGATGTATTAATATTAGTGGTTAAGGGGACGTGATATACTGGTTTTTTTCGAGAAAAAAAAACTGAATTTCAATTATTTTATTAATGTAAAATTATAATATTTCAAATATTATCTTTTAAATGGTGTTTAAATTATGTTCTTTATATTATATTATTTGTACCTGTATATTCATAATGTTTATATTCATATATTATATTTGAAACTTGATTTACTTAATACAAATGACCAGTTTGTGTGTGTGCGTGTGTGTGTGTGGTACTACCCCATCATTATTGTATCGGAACACATTATAAATTGTATATTTATAATATAGTTATAATTGTAACTGTATACTATATTTATATATGCAGGGGAAAGTATATTTTAGGTTATTAGGTTATAACCTAATACGGACACTTTAACAATAAATGGTCTTAACATTTTATGACTCATTATTTTTATTCAAAAATTTCAATATATTAATATTATATGATTATAGACATTCTTGTGATTTTTAAATTTTATTTAATCGTTTAATTCCATAGATAACGGGGGTGTCCGTATTCGGTACCCATGCCCAAATACGTACACCCTGTGTTATAATACGGACACTCTATATACCACTAGATAAACTATATATTATTGATGAATCAATCAGACAAATTACAATTATATTATTTATAATTAATTTGAGGAATAATTTATTCTAATTTAATTAGTTATAATTTATTTATTTTTATTATTTTTTTAATTAATAATACAATTTAAGTATCAAAATAATACAAATTTTAGATTTAGCTTTTTGTGTATTAAATGCACGCGATTTTTATGAATATCAGAATAGTTCATACGATGCGAGCTGATTGGTTATATGGTGTCCGTATTAAGACATATAGAGTGTCCATATTAGGGATTTATATGACCTCTAGATATATGCTTATAACGTAATGAATATTGGATAACAAATATAGAAATTATATATATAATTTTTAGAATGATTTATTTTTAAATAATATAGTGTTATATTTTATATCGATACATTTGTATATTCTTGAGAATGTTTTAGGTTGAAATTTTTTTTCATAAATTTAAAAACGTAATAAAAAAATCAGTTTATTGGATAGATAGGATAGATATAGGCAATGTTTTGAATAATAAAAAAATAAAAAAATGCTTTTTTAGACTATTTATATAATAATGAATATTTTATTCAATACATATTTGTGTATAGGATTTATGGTTTATGAGATACCGAGAGTGTCCTTATTCGGGCACTGCCCGTATTCGGTTACTTTCCCCTACATTAGTTGTATTATTTATGTATAGTTTAAATCACCAAAATATCATATATAAAATGCAATATATTATTTGATCTATGTACTTAATGTGTGGGTAAGCTAGGCCTTTAAAATGTATACATTATACAATGTATACATTATACAATGTATACATTATACATGTTAACATATCAAATACGTTAATGTTCGGTTCTGTTAGATTATTTACATTTATTATAAATTTTTAAATTAAGGTCTATTCTCCAAAAAAACATTTATTCTGTAGTATATATACTATATATGCTATATATACTATATATATATATATATCGATGTATTATTTAACTTTATCGTAAAAATGTAGGTATTGATCGCGCATAAATTAATGTAAGGACACGATGTCCTCGATACTTTCTACTAGCACGATCACACGCACACACACACGCGCACAGTGTACATCCCACACATACACACGCACACACACACGCGCACAGTATTCATCGCACCCACTCACTCGCTCCACAGATATATACGTATACACACGACGAAAGCGTGCGACGCGATGACGTGGTGTCGACAGAAGCGGAAGTACTACCGGCGATCACGTGACGGTACACCGCAGCCACCGGAAGTAGAAGTCACGTGACCCCGGTGCCGGCATGCTAAAGCGTGACCACTTCCGAGATCCCAGCGCCGCCACCCAGCGCCTCCGTTGTTTGCCTCCACTTCCGTAAGCAATCCATCCACCCGAATACTGATACGTCGTATACGTAATATATATATATATATTATACAGTATGCATTGTAGAGGATGTACAGAGTACATTGTACACTGTACATTGTACACTGTATAATGTAGAGGTTGCACACTGTACAGTGTACAGTGTGTAATGTACAATATACGCTGTATACAGTGTACACAATGTATACATTGTACACAATGTATACATTGTACACAATGTATACATTGTACACAATGTATACATTGTACACAATATATACTGTACAATGTAGAGTATGCACAATGTATGTGCAATGTACATCGTGTACATCCTCTGTAAAACTCGTAATTATCATGCGCGTGTTCTCAATCACACGTATACGTGAGATCCTATAAGATAACACCCTATACACCCACACTAACATATATATATATATATACACTAACATAGCGTACAACATCGCGTACAAGCATACACCTACAGGTAGAGTTCCCTATGTTATTCTCGACGTATTACTGCTGATGAATTAGGTGATATATCACGTATACGTATTATTGTAGTTCGATATTTGTCAACGGGTTATCCACACCGGTATTTCCTGAAATAATGTTCGGAAATGTTTGATAAAAAGCTGATTTTCTAGCAAGTTGTAGTAGAAGAAGAAGAAGAAATTTTATTTAGACATCGTTTAAACAATTAAGTTAACAATAATGTATAATGAAATAATAAGAAAGTTATAGTGTAAATAAATATGTTTTTAAATTCGTATGTAGTATACAGTATTCAGGCCGTACTAAATACGTGCAAATTGCACGTATGCACGTATTTGCACGTATTGACAATTTTAAAATGCACGTATAAGTGCACATATACGTACACTTAAGATTTAACTATTATATACAAATATAACCTCAAAACAATGAAAATATAGTTTTATATATTCTAAATAATAAAATTGATTTATTTTTCTGCTATATATATATATATTTTTAATATTGCTTCTATTTTAATCTTGGATATTAGTTATTTCTATTATTATTGGATACAAATTTATAAAAATTATTTTTGTAAAAATATTTTTTATTTAATAATTAATATGGCAACAAAGAGAGATTACAGATTTAATATAAAACATTTAATTACATATGGTTTAGTGATTAGCCAGAGATGTAGTAAAACGGAAAATGTAATTGGTGTAGCCTGTAATTTCTGTATATTTTTTGAAAAACAACAAAATGAAGACGGCGAAATTGTTAGAAAAAGGAGCAAAACTAATAAATATTTCACACACCCATTTAGGACAGACAACTATCTTCAACATTTAAAGTTAATACACAAAAACAAATGGTTAGAATATCAAAGTCTATGTACATTATCTAAACAATCCTATTTTACTGAGAAACAGAAAAATCAAATTTCTAATTATTTTATTGAACCTGATAATACAGTAAAAATATTTATTTCAAAAGATATAATTGAATTAATATTCCAGCATTATTTAAGTTAAGAAGAATATGAGCAAGATATTACAAATTTAAAAAAATATTTACCATGTAAAATAGAAAATGATATACTTTATATACATATTACAAATAAATTACAATTTCAATTAATTATAAATCATATCAGCATTGGTAGTTCTTTTAGAAATACAGTAAGAGCGTTAACTTTTACCAAAGAAATAACTGGTATGGTATCAATCGGATGTACCCATAGTGATATGGTTAGAAAATATACAAGAAGTGTATGTCTAATCAATTTGGAAAGAATAAAAGAAATGTTATCTAAAGTATGGTGTTTCTCAATTGCCTTAGATATGGCAACATGCCAAAATTCATCTTACCTTGATTTAAGAATACGTTTGTTTTATAATGAAATGGTCAATTTACATATTTTAGCAGTTCCAATGCCTGACCATCATACTGCGGATGCAATATATAAGGTTTATAATCAAAGTATACGTTATATATATTATATTATATATATATATATATATATATATATAATTATGTTTGTATTACTATAATAATAATTATTATTAGGCATTTACTAACGTCATGGATGTATTATTACCTAATTGGAAAAATAAAATTGTGGGAGTTACCACAGACGGAGAAAGAAAAATGACTGGTAAAATTAAAGGTAGGTTTAATATAATACATTTATAAAGATGCTTGATTAAACTATAAAATATATTTATAGGCGTCGCTACATTATTTGAAAAAGATGCATTGGATGGTTTTTTTAGAGTTTGGTGTGGTGCTCACCAGTTGGATTTAGTTATGCAAAGATATTTTAAATCTTTGACAGATAACTTTTATTTGATATTGACCAAATTAATAAGTTTCTTGAGAAGACAGTATAATCTAATTTCTCAAATGAAAACTAAAGCTCCAATGGTTTGAAAACATGTATAGACAATTTGTATTACAATAAATTGATACCTAAATATTTCAATAGTAATTTATCATTATTATTAACAATATATTTATAATAAAGGATTAAATATATGAATCTAATAGGAATACTATTTGTAGTTATCTTCAACACGATGGTTGTCAATGGGAAATGTAACCAAATGGTTCAAAGAACATAGAGTTCAGATAAGAGAATATTTAATGGAAAAAAATGTAAACGATATGGCCCCAAACTCGTGGTGGATTCAACTAATGATAATTGAAAATATATCATTTGAATCTTCAGAATCGAGTAAATTATTACAAAGCAGGGACATAATAATATGTGAACAAGAAAACATTTTAAATGAATTAGTGAACACTTACTTAGAATTTATACAAGTTGAAAAATATGATTTAGAAACCATTGGCAATGAGGTTAGTTTCTTCGATATATTTATCAAACTGAATAATATTTGTATTATAAATAGGAAAATGTATTAAGTTTATGTAGAAAATTCAGTGCAAAGAGTATTCATATAAAAGCATATATTATGGTATGTATATTACTAAGCGAATATGAATATGAATATGAATTATGTAAATAATTTTTTTAGGATCGAGGTTCTTTTATAACAAATTTATATAATAATTTGACAATTGAAGAAAAAGATGATTTACTAAAGTTTACTGGTATAAATATGTTGAACTTAATTTCAAATTTATCGAAAATTAAATCCCTTCGAGACTCTTCAAATGAAGCATCCATAGTTGAATTCCCAACAATACTACCATGTGAATTGGTAAATTTACCAATTAACGAGTTTACTAAGATTATACATAGACAACAGAGAAGATTGTTAAATACATTCACTCTATCAGATATTGATATAATAGAGCAAGAATTTTTAAATTTAAAACGTGAATTTAAAAAAAATATTAATTTATTTGATGAAAATACTATGACATTTAATACTTGGAATGGTTTAAATTATCCATTATTAAAAATGTACTGTGGTGGGTTGTCGACAGTTTTCCCGGGAACAGCCAACGTTGAAAGTGACTTCAGTATAGTGAATTTTGAAAAGTCAGATTATCGAACAAGTCTGTCAGATTTTTCATTGGAAGGAATACTACATTGTAAACAGTATGATCAGTTGAATACGTATTGGAATAATATAATTAAAGAGGTTTGAATTTGATATTACATTAATTAATTATTAACAGCATTTTATTTAATAGGACGGTACTGAGATGCTGATCTTGTAGCAATGTTTTATGGAATAATATATTATTATATTAAAAATTATATCCTGTTTTATATTATTTCAATAAAATTATGTCATCAATTCCTTTAATTTTATTGACTATTCTTTAATATTATGCTAATAATATAATATAATATATTGTCTATTAATAATTGTTTAAATATCATTAAACAATAATGTAATTATAAGTTAGTATATCAGTAAAATTAAATTGTATCATTAATGCACGTATTTGCACGTATTGAAATCTCAAAAGTGCACGTATTTAAGCTAAATACGTGCAAATCGGGTTTGCACGTATTTAGGAAGGTCTGAGTATACTACATCCTACCTGTAGGATACCCTCTTTAAAGTTACTACATTTCCGACAAGTTGCCAGAAATTAAGGGGTATCCCACTACAAGTGTAGTTAACTTGCTAGTAAATCACTTTCTAGCTAACATTTCCGGAAATACAGGTAGTGGGATACCCGTTAACAAATACACCACTATATTACACCATATAGACAGTGCCTCTACACGCAATGCATGTTGATTATCTCGGACTGGCGGGTTTTGTTAATCCGATAATTTCTGCGATATTGATATTTAACACGAGGGGAGGGGTGTATGCGTGGGGGCGTGGATTATAGTAGGTAATGTGTGTATCTGGTTAGAGTAGTGTACCACAATGATCACACCATTAATGTATTCTTTACGATGATCACTGTATATATATATATATATATATTATATATATATATATATATATATATATATATATATATATATATATATATATGTGTGTGTTTGTGTGAATGTGTGTTTCTACATGTGTATATCTACGAATTAAATAACAGTACATACAATGTCTATAGATAATTGGTGAAAGAAATAAATGTACAAAATTAAAAAGGTATTTAACTTATTATGTGTATATATATATATCTATAAAGCTATTTTATAATGATATATATATATGTGTGTGTGTGTGTGTACATATACATGCCCATATATAGGCATGTATTGGTAGGCACTATATCTTCGATGGTAAACAATTAACCTATTGACTTCTCCCTATCGATTACCCACGAGTGCACTAAGCTAGCCCTCTCGCTCGATAACAATGCCAGCTTATTGAATAACAATACACCTGCCATTGTGTAGTGTGAGAAGCGCGTCACGTGGTGTGTTTTGATTGAATCATACCACGTGTGTGAGTGTGTGACGTACATACCACGTGACATATTGCCTCGTGATGCTGATTTCCGAGAGAGGTAGGCACGCGTACATAAATGTATAATACATTCGATATTATGAATTATATATGTATGCATATATATATATATATATATATATATAAGTACGATCATTAACAAAATAGTAATAATACTAATAATAATAATATACATGCATTTACTATGCAAGTTAATATAATAATAATTATATGCATTTATTGTATGTATAAATAGTACAACAAATCATTTTTTATGAAAAATCGTATACACGTCTATTGATTGTATACAATATATGTCAACTATATATATATATATATATATATTATAGAATATAACAATACATGTATATAAATGTAGTGTACATATGTTAGGGTATGTGCTACCTATGTTCTATAAATAGATTTTACATATATTTAATAGGAAAAATAATTGTCTACTAAAAGTCTATTAACTTTTTTTTAATTTATTTATTAAATACAATATGTCACATGTGTATGCATACTGATAGATACTATATAGATCTATAATAATTGCATTTATATAGAATATAATAGAAAATAATTAATCTAAAATTATTAATAAAATATTATTATTTTAAAAATAAATATAAATTACGAATATTTTAAAATTTACTAATTATTTAATTTAAAAAAATATTATGTAGTTATGTATATTTTAAGCTGTCTGAAAATGTCAATTCATTTAATGCATTATTTAAGGACTTAATATTTTTTGAATGAGTGAAATTAATAAAATAATCAGTATAACATAAATATACTGAGTAAATTAATTTAAAATATTTACAATATAATTATGAAAAATATATGAAATATATACAGACAATAATTTATCACATTATGTTATTATAAATAAATATCCATCTTTGAATAATTGTTATTTAAATGAATATACGATATTCTTTATTTTAGCTTTTACAATTCTAAAAATGAATTCATTAAATTATGACGATTATTAAATTTAATTAATTTTTTAAAAGTGTTTATTTTATAGTTATATTTGACCTAAATCATAATTGACATATCATTTTAAAGATAATATTTAATATTATGATAATATTATGTAATACAAAATTTAAACACATCTTTTCTGAATTTCAGAGGTAGCACCTATAGGTGATAAGATATGCTAGGGTATACCATTAAAGTCCCCATTGTAGTTATTATTAATATACACATATATTTATAACATTCACGCTATCACTATATTATAATGCATCTAATACTATAATATAGTGATAGTTTGTGTAACTATAGTTTGTGAATAAAGTACATCTTTGGTATATATACATATAAAGTATACACGACTGCATTGACGTTATACATAGAGCTATAGCTCTCTAGCTCTATGACGTTACCCCATGACCTACTATGTAATATACCGATACAAATATGTTGCCAAGCACTTAGAACTTAGAAAAATAACTTATACAAATCTTTGCAAAACTACGAGACCCACATTATTTGAGAAATTGCTGGTGCCGTAGCTTGAGATTAGCTGAATATTGTACTAGGGTAATCTAGGGAAACGTATTGTTCACATACACAATGGCCCCTTTCTCTATATAAATTAGTTATTGAATAAGTGGACGTTATCTTGTAATTGGGTTGTATACACCGCGGTATATATAAATAAATAAATCATATTTATTATTCCTCTCAAAGTGACAAGGAATAATGGGCAAATTAATAAAAAAGTTAATGTTTTTACTAGAATTTTCCCAATCGTCATATTTTTGGATAGTCTAGATTCTAATCAAATAAATAAAATATACATATAATTACACAAAATTAAAATACTCAAAAAAAAGAGAAAGTATAAGATAAATATATATAAATTGTTAAAAATAAAAAATAGAGTTGCACCTGAATACTTAACATAAAATAAAAATAATATTTTTATTATTATTTTTTTTTAATTTTAATTTTTTTCTTTTTAATTAATAATTGAATTAATTATTATTTATTTATATATATATAAATTGTAATTCTGAATAGAACAATACCTTATATAAACGAAATAAAACATGAAGATTATATATAATACAAATTTAATTTAGAGATTTTTTAAAAAGTCAATGTGTAAATAAATATATTAAAATATATGAATAAAAAGAAGAAGAATAAATCTATTAATAAATGGGGAGATGATCAAAAAGGACTAGTTATGGGTTAAAGGTTACATTTGAAATACGAGTTAATAGTATATACATACATTTTGTATAGATATTTGTGGGTTATTTAGTTTAATTGGTTTAGTTTGGTCCTGTTTGGTTTTATTTAGCTGCATTACATCCCAAAGTGAGCCTTTAAAAATATATTTCGAATATAAAATTTAACCTTTGCACCTCAAATCGTCCTGTTTGATCATAACCCAATAAATGTATATGAATACTGTTTTTATTAGGTATTTTTTTAATTTTTTTTAAACTACTTTTTTAATACATGGATTTTTCATAATTTCATTCCATTTTTTTTGGACCAGAAAATAATATTGAATTATGATATCGTGTATGTTTTGTATATGGTAGAGTGTAATTAAAAGTTAAATACCTATATTTATTGTATCTCCTTACAAATATATATATATATATATATATATATATATATATATATATATATATATATAATAGATAATAGATTATCAAAAGTATCACTGATTTAATTCAACTAACAAATGTAATATATACACAACTAGTATTTAGTAAATACCACTAACCTACACACCAAGTATACACATATTATAACACATTATATACTTTATTAAACTATATAGTTCCGTAGACCAGTGTATAATGATAATGATGATACTAAATATAAATATAGTACGTATCACATGACAATATATATATATATATATATATTGGGGGATGGAGTGAATTTTGATATATATATATATATATATATATATATATATATATATATATATATATATATATATATATATATATATGTAGTATATACATATATGTGTATAAACATATATGTTATTGTTATTATTATTTTATTTTGGTGGAGTAATTTCAACCCACCCAT
>OZ025246.1:10392144-10419644 GCA_964019155.1 Osedax fenrisi | reverse complement strand
TTAATTTATTCATTATTAAATTATAAACAAACACATCTAATAATAATAATAATTAGTTAAATCGCCGAAATAATTACTAAAACAAACCGACGACGCGATAGAACAACAACAACAGCGCGGAAACAATAGCCCCCAACACGACACAATAGAGATATAAACAATAGGACCACCCACCAGGGGGAGCGCGCGTGCTTGCGATCAAAGCGAGGCTATGTTGTTCATGATTCTAGCGCTGTATAATGTAATAAAATCCGTGTTTCCCACTTATTTCGAGGCGCTCTATCCCAACGAGAGGATATTAAACTATAAAGGTAACCACATCTCTGTACCTTAGTAATATATATATATATATATATATATATATATATATATATATATATATATATATATACTATATATACTATAATATATGCATAATAAATTAATAATTATAATATAGTAATATAAAACAAATATTGAAACACATATTTAAAGATAACAAATATATTAGTATATATATATATATATATATATATATATATATATATATATTATATTAATGATATATTCACTTATATACGTATATACTCATATATAGCTATGTCTAAAAGGACAACTCCTAAAAGACATGCTCGTGTATACAACTTCTATATAGTAGACAGCGCATGCGGCCTCCTCTTTATCCGGTGTCTCACGCCTGTATACTAATTACGCGTATCCGTAGTGTCTACTTCCGCCTAATGTCTACCGTATACGGTATACATTACAATACGCGTTGTCCTCCTATAGGGAAATAGATGATTTGCATAATATACGGCGTATACGGAGGCTGCCCTTAATGTACATCTATAGGCCTCAGTGTGCGGGCCGGTATTGCAGCATGATAGTTATGCATAACCGGTATAAGATAATGCGTGCCCGACCTTAATCGATAGGCAGTCTCGCCACGGGGAACAATAGCAGAACGTGTATACATGTGTTTACAGTGTACATACATATACACTGTACATTGTAGGCTGTACATCGTACACTGTACATCGTACACTATGCCCGGCATCACCGTGGGGAAGATGCTCGAAGAGGCTATAGCCAAGAGAGGCAGCACTCTTGTCCATTGTTGCGGACACCATCAGTAACATGCGCATGACGTGTGTAGATTAGGCTCGTGTTACGACCTATAACTGTAGTGATACGTGTCACTGCAATAGGATGTACAATGTATCGTGTACAGTTATATTGTTTATCTAAATTGATTAGCAACAATGTATATATATATAATATATATAATATATATACTTATGTATGTATGTTTATATTTATAAATTCAGAAGATTTATTTAAAATTATTAAACTTATTTTATTAGAGTAAAGTCATATTACATCATAAAAATGATATTAACATTACAAGTCGTATTATTATGCAATCACGTGTATACGTGTATACATTTCCCCTTACCCAATAAGATATACATTTACTTAGAAAATATGTTCTCATAATAAAGTTATTTATCATATACTAACATTTTATTATATACCTGTTTACAATAGTATATACTATTTTATATATATATATAATATATATATATATATATTATATTATATACTATTATAAACATGTTTAAACACACAATTTCATATATTAATTTTCTTATATATATATATATATATAAAATGTACTATACTATACTATATAATACATATATTATAGGATATACTATATACTATATTGTATGAGTTTACTATACACATATATACACGCATACTACATGATACTATACCCCTCTCCCATCAACCATGCACATTACATACACGATTATTTGCACCCAAAATAATCATCGCATTGTTTAATCTTGATAAATGATTCATTTATTATCACTTTTTTATTAGATAATTGTGTGTTTTATATAATTAAATATCATACATTATATACATACATACATGCATACATACATATGTATATATATATATATATATATATATATATATATATATATATATATATATATTGTGTATGCGGGGGTGTTATCGTGTGAAAGTGATAATAGATATAGTAATGTACAATTAATTAGGGAGACCCCGCTCATATATGAGTGTACACACACACGCATACACACACACGTATACATAGTTGACACATACTCATGGCACTGTAGCGGTGATACATCGCAGACTGAATCACGCACTTATATCTCCACCACCACCACCACCACTACCGGTTCTATTAGTCACTGCGATAGAGGCGCCTATAGGTGTGTATTATACCTGTACTAGGCTATAACCTACACTATGCTATAACCAGTACTACGCTATAACCAGTACTACGCTATATATAGCCCGTGTGCAGCGACGCCTGTACACGTATAACGAATGTCTGCAGGGGAGAAATAAACCGTGAGCGAGAGAGAGAGAGCGACCGAGCGAGAGAGAGAGAGAGTAATTGAGTAATTGGTCTGTCAAACTAGAAAAGTGTGCGAACGAGAGCCAACGTGATATGACGAGAAATCGCATAGAACTTTCTAACGGTTTAACACTTATCACCCTCTCACTGTAGAGGGTATACACACGGGTATACACGCTACAACAATACAACTAGTCCTAGTGCGCTAATATACGCCCGTTTAATATATATATATATATAAAAATATACTATATAATATATATATATATATATATATATAGTTAATATACCTATATATGGTTATATTTAGACAGAATACACTATCATATTACATACGCCAGCTGTATGGTAGATTCACCGGAGCGTGACGAGGAAATCACTATATCGGTACACTGTTATCCTTTCGGTGGTAATGTCCCTAATTAGCGGGGGTGGGGGGGGGGGTATTTAAATGTTAACAGTACTGGGTGTAAAGAATCTATTTAAAAATGAATAAATATATATATATACTAAATTTATCGATTTATTATGTATATATGAGGTATACCCATTTATTATTAAGCTCACTAACACACTTGTATGCTATTAACGCGTATACGATCATGACCCATGACCTATAACCTTGTTCTGTTAATAAGGTCACCGTGAAAGGCGCGCTAGAATCACACTTCATGAAACAACAGAAACCCGCCGCTCCGGAGATAAACCATCTCGCCGACCAGCTTCAACTCGAGAAAGAGGTAAGGCAGATACTGTATATATAGTACACACGTAGAGCTAATCTACCTATATATCAATATTTGTTTCCTATGTGGTTGCAGCCAATGGAATCATGGAATCATGATTCCATAACTTCACTAGTTTATAACTTCATAAATTCATTATTTATTTCAATAGGAAAAATTATAATATATAGGCATATATGTAGCTCAGTAAGTTATGGAATCAGCCACACGGCAAATAAAGATTGAATATTCTATGCAAGCCCATTCATAAATAGTTATCTTATATAGTATATCATAATAGTCTCTTCTCGGTTAAAACCACGTAAGCCCTAATACGGGCGTGACTTCGAAATACATTAGAGCCATATGGTTATAAGTGAAGTATATGATGTATAATATAACAAGATCTATATTAATCGATGAGTGAATGTACCTGCTTCCACAATAATACAATTAAAATAATCTATATAAATATATATATATATATATATATATATATATATATATCAATTATATATCCCTTTAGAACAATAATATATAAATTGTATTATACATTATAAAGTATACTATTTTAATATCATTTATGATAGACAGTTACAATTTCTATATACTTGAAATATAAATTTCTATTATATTGTTTCATTATAATGTATATCTATAGACATGCAAACAAATTCATTGTATTTATATAGTTTCATCATAAATGGTATCTTTTATCAATGTTCTATCAATAGATTGATATGATACTTTTTTTATATGATGAAGATAATAATAATGATGTATCATGTAATTTTAATTTTAATAACAATAAAATGTAAATATAATATATACACATAACAATAATGTATTATGTGTATTCAGAACAACGCATTATTTAATATTTTATTGTTACTTATGTAGTAGGTATTTAAAAACTAAATAATATATATTTATATAATATATTAAATACTTAAATTATTGAATATACTTAAATAATGGAATATATAAAACCTCCACAAATAAGAATCATAATCATTACATAATCGGTTATAATAACGTCACGCTCTCCCGATCAGGTGGTCAGGGTCTGGTTCTGCAACCGTCGTCAGAAGGAGAAGCGAATGACCCCTCCGGTATTGGGTCCGAATGGCGAAATTCTGCCCTCTATCGGGCAGGGTGGGGAACTAATGATCGACGCTCGTATGAACGGATCGCTAGCCGAACTGGCCGGAAGAGACTCGCCGATGTCTTCCGCTAGCGACGGTGGCGCCACCGGTATCTCGCACCGGATGTACGCTTCGTCCATGCAGCAGCAACAACAACAACAACAACAGCACATGGAACACATGGAACGTATGGAACACCTACAGCAGCAACACTCTCCCGGCTACCCGGTGATGATGAACTCGAGATCTAGTCCGACGATAGGTAGCTCGCCCTACCATCAACATCCGATACCTCTTCTCACCGACTCCACCGGTGGGTCCCCGTTCCCCCCTCCACCCCACCCCCCTACGAGCGCCGACGCTTTCGCTAATCAATACTCGCACCAGTCGCTGCCGCACCAGTCATCGCTGCACTACTCACCAGGGTACCCGGTAACGTTCCCGCACAGCGCGCGCACCGATATCGCCACTGATAATAGGGTTTGATCACGTGGTTATGTTACGCGTCACGTGGTTACGTTACACGTCACGTGGTTATGTTACGTCACGTGACCGTATCAACGCTAGGGTAATAATCAATTGTTCTTCGTGTAATCTGTAAATCACCACCACCACCACCACAACATCACTATCATTATACATATTATTACTTTTATTATTACTATTATCATTACTACTACTACTATTATTATGTTTTCTATAATAATAATATACATATTACATCATCATTACATCATTATTTCGTCGTCGTCGGCCTATTACGTCGGAGACTGTGTTCGCGTGCAATTGTCCATCACTGGTAACTTTAGATGCAATCATCGTTACAACCACTACCATTACCACTACCACCACCACTACCACTACCACTACCACTACAACTACCATTACCATTACCACTACCACTACCACCACCACAACCACCACTATCACCATCTCCGCCACATTATCTACATCGCTCCCATTGAGCGCAACCGAGTGCAATCACACCCACCGCCCTGTATACACACCCGCACACCATTCCGCGCACCCGCACCGATACATTCGCAAACCTACATCAACATTCGCGATGAACTTCCCGGCCCTACATACGGTACGCGCATCGAATACCCATGCTAACACTCTATGACTCATTCCGGGGCGCTCGGCATGACTCATCCGTACGTCGGCGTCTAAACCCGACCGCTAGGTGGGGCGTCACGCTCTCTCTCTCTCCACGTCGAAACGTGAGAAATGCGCTCTTTGTTTGCTGCGGCACTTACGGCAATAGTTTTTACAGACGGCTATCGCTAACAATCGTTTATCATCACGTACCCTTTATCGTGGTGATGACGCAACTATGACGTCATTCACGTGTGACGTCACCACCGCCGCCCGTAGAGTGACGTCACCCTACTTACACTATTACCGTCGACAGTAACATACCGAATACCGATCACTACGTATATTACATCACATTCACGTATAAACTTATTATATAATCTGACTACATCAGCTACCACCACTACTACCATCAGTACCATCAGTACCATCACTACTACCACCACTACGCACTACCTTACTCGCTGACTACAGAGCCACCTTTGAACTAGAGAGGTAAACAACCGCTGCCCGGTCTGCGTTACATTAACGCATCAGCCAATCAGAACGCAGCGGTGACCGACCTCCGTTACGTTTCATTATTATGTAACTTTATTATTGTGATAAACTGACAGACCACCACCACCCCCCCCCCCCCCCCCGAGAATGTTTATTTATTTATTATTATGTACTTGATTTAATAAATTTCTAATCAAATATCGCGGCATGTTTTATTGATTGATTAATATTTTCGTTTCAAGCAAATATATTGTCGAAAGTTAAAAATTCAATATTTTCTAACTATAACATACATTATTATTTAAATAAACAAAGAATAATACGAAATTAAACAAATCAATAATGTAGACGTTTATAGTTACCATAATTGCATTGTTACCAATCGCACATAAATGCATATCTTAAGATACAATTGTATATATTAATAAATGTAATATATATATATATATATATATATTGACTCCAGAAAACGGAGAATGATAGTTCGCGACAGGTTTTATATTTATTGAATGGAAAGGACTGGACTTGGGGAGAATGTGGTGTGGTTCGTGGATGGGATAGATGGAGGATGAACGCGTTGGTCGAATCGAGAACTCTCAAACTAAAACAAATATGGATACATATGAAACATCATAAATATAAACAGTCATGATTACATATGTATATATCGAGGAGTTCTTAATAATTAATATGATATGATCTACTAGCCTTTCAGTGTACGCTGTATGCACTAATACACCATATCATACCGAACTTCTCGATAATATCGAGATCACGTGATAGGCGTAGTGGGCGTATATCTAATTAGATAACTAGATAAAACTAGTTAATCTAATTATAAACTACGCTCTCTTTTAAAATTTACAAAATAGAAATCCAAAAAAACAAATAACCAAAAATATCAAATCAACATTTATACAAATTATATAACATTTAAATTCGTTCACGCCACGTCTACTAATTTCAATTTATAAAACCGAAATCAAAATATATAAACCACAAATAACAATATATATTAAATCAACATTTAAACAAATTACATAACACATTTATACATACAGCTATATGCGTAGTTACATATATATATATATATATATATATATATATATTATGGTAGGGAGGTGTATTCAATATATATTCAATGTTAAAGGTATAGGACAGTATTGTTTATCATATATCCTTAATTTATAAACAATTTAAATAATATCGTAATAAATATGTACTCTTGTTAACCAATCAATACAATTGAAGTTTACTAGCATACTTTTAAAATTACTGATAATTATTATAAATAATATATTAACAAACATGTATACATTTTAGTGAATATATTCATAACAATTATAATTTCAAGTACATCATTCGTTATAATGTAAGTTAATGAACATTACATAATTATTCAAAGTAATTTATTTTATTTGACCAAATTAACTTTACTATTATGCATATCTGTATATAGGTGGTATTTAATATAAATGTACATAAGTAAAATGTAATAACTTATTTATACATAAATCAATACTATGTAAAAGCCAATTAAATACTCTATAGCAACATGATATAAATATAATATAATAATAATTAAAATTAAAATAATATTGTATTTGAACAAAATAATATTGTAATAATGATTAGAGATAATATATCATACTATAGTATACTATAGTATATAGTATACTATAGTATATACATAATAGTAGTGTGATATATATATATATATATATATATATATATATATATATTCAAATAGAAAAAATAGTACAATTATATTAATAAACATATGGCATAACATCTTCATAATATGACTAACTATCTATATACATTGTACAATGTACATGTATTACACATATGTTTACTGTAGTTCATGGTAAGCATCCATTAATTGCTAATAAATATAGATATTTAAAATAAATATTTGAATTTATAATAATAGTGAATTAAAGATTTGAACATTCAGTTGTGTTATTTAAATAATTATTTGCACCCTTTATCTATAATTCTGCGATTTTAAATCAATTTTATCTCATTATGGTACCCATATATTCAAATTAATGTTTTACTATATCGGAAAAAGCGGGTGGGTATATACATATTTTGTCGCTTCTAAATGTTATTTATTAAACATTAATACCTCAATTAAACATTAATACCTCAATTAAACATTACAACTATAATATATGTATACCATAGTATAGATTTCCAATCAGTTATTTAGTCAATAATATACAAGTAAGTATAGTTAAAATAATTAGGAACAATTGAGAATAATTAAAACGTATAAACTGATTATTCGTAGGATTATTTTTTGAAAAAAATTAAAAATGTATTTAAACTTTAAGAAAATAATATATTTAATATTTGTATACGAAATGATTAAGTATATAATCAGCATACCATTTGTACTGCTATAAAGTAAATATCGTGATCGTATAATAAGGACTTACATTGTATTGTTGTTGTTTGTGTATCCATTAGTTTAACTATATAATAAGTAATGCACTGTTAAAATCGAATTCAGAATATATATATATATATATATATATATATATATATATATATAGATTACTCTTTAAAAAATAAAATTCAATGTTTGTAAATTGATGTCCACTTTATTTATAAAATATAAAATGTAAAATTGTTCTAAATATTTAATTAAATGTTGTTCAATAGTTCAGATAAAAACCTACATCGTAAATAGTAGAGTAGTATTAGATATATTATTACATCACAGTCAACAATAATATTGTAGTATTTGCGCATGTAACGCGCGTGATTTAATATATTAATAATAATAACATATCTACATAAATACGACAATACTTGCATACAAGAAAACATTATATATGGGTTTCTATTTTTGAATTTTAGAAAATAATAAGATATATATATATATATATATATATATATATATATATATATATATATATATATATATATATATATATACGTATACGTGTATAGGTATTGTGTATATGTTTTAAATTCGGCTGTTAATTAATTATATATTTATGTATTTAATAAAAATACATATTTTTCATATTTATAACGTCATTTCCAACGTCCGATCGCTACGATGACTAAACACTCACGAACCGCACCGCGTCAACGAATGTTCGCGAATATCTGTCACGTGATTCCGCGAGAAACCGCGAGCGATTATTATACGCGTATATTCGCAAACGCGGCCTCAGATTTAGAATCAGCGTCGCAGATATATTAGTTATAGCTATAGTATATATATATATATATATATATATATATATATATATATATATATGTATAGATATAGGTGATACAGGATGATATTGTGTACGTATGTATGACACATCGATATAAAGAAAGTGGATAAGCAATTGACGTACGCAATGCATAAAAGATATACACGTGAATGACACTTTTATCGATAAATTAACAAAATGGTATCAGTGATTTTGATTGGATATTAGTCATATTATATATGTCAAATATTAAAACAGTAGGCTTTTCGTCGAAATAGATTAAAGTGACTCTATCTATATCAATGGATTTAAATTATAAATATCAATAAAATCAATAAAATAGTATTATATCTTCAATTTAAATACACAAAATTACGAGGAATGTTGATATTATGTATTTTAAATATATAATTTTATTTTAGTATAGATAGTACATAAAAATTGGTAGTGATTATCAATATATATATGATACATACATATTATTATAAATATAAAGTAGTGGGCCAGATAATGGTTTTCGACTGTAGCGCTCGTAGCGGATAGTGCCATACACTACACTCAATTGATTATCCACTTTCTTTATATCGATGGTATGACATCGTAGTGCGTAGTGTGTGTGTGTAGGTTGCATGTATGTATATGGAACACCGTGTGCGCATGCGACTGGGTAAACAATGGCTGATCACGTGGTGTAATAGTACAATAGACTAGAACAATACCGGCACGGCGCATTGTTCTCCGACTCGACATTGTTTACCGATCAGCGTATACGAGAGCTGATCGGTGACCTATTAGGGACGGACATCACCTGTCGTGTTCATCTCGAGAGAGGCGATGTTCGTGTCGTCATGTAGTGATGACCTACTTCGATATAGCACGAGATTCGACGTGAAACTTACTAAATTAATGTCGATACGACGAGAGTTCACTTTAATTAGTGAATCCGACTACGTGTAATATACGTCGTATGTAATAATTATAGTTTATTAGGTAAACAAACAAAATAAATAAACATAATATATATGAATTGATACCCACATCGACATGTTACACAAATTAACATTGGGTTTACATTTATTAACAAAACGCCTTGATTTATGCATGCCGACTAATATGGGAGTATATGCCTATGTGAATATATAATAATTAATGTTATTCCACTAAATAACTTCGTTATGTTATCACTATAATAATAATCATTATAATCATCAATATAAATGATTAAATATGTTTAGAATAGTTTATTTATATATAATTATAAAGAAAAATTATCTTTCTCTATCGCTCTCTTGACATAGCTACGTTTAAAGTAGGTTAACTATCGCTATGGATACACAAACCTAACCAACTAGTTAACTAGTCATGCATAGTTAACTAGGGTAACATGGATAACATGATATGTCATCATTCACATCTTCTTCCAACTATATAAATAATATATATATATATATATATATATATATATATATATATATAGTAAACACCGTTATAACTGTATTTCGTTACATCAAGTAAGAATCGAGTAAACATACCTGTCCACACATAGACGTATTCCATCCAATTCATTTTAGGGCGACCTCTTTTCCGTGTACTTTCGATACAACCTTGTAGAATAGTGTTTACCAATGTGACATGTCGTGACACATTGGATAACTAATACTACATATAATAATACACTACCTAAAATCATTACATTTTTGTTTACATTTTTGAATCAATAAAATTAATCCCGAAATAAGCAACAAAGCAAAGCACCTACAATACGAATAGCCTATATTCATGCGTATCGTGGTCATCGCGTACAACACCTCTATGGCCGGTAGCACTGGTCAGCCACTAGGTGTGATCACGTGATGTGTGTTACGTAACAACACCACCACGTGATGTCTTACGTCACACACGGCGTGGTCAACGTCGCTGTCCGAAATGACCAATATATCACCTCGAAATCACCCATCGGCTCTCTCCACACACACACACACACTCGCATCTGACCACTACATATACGTATACAACGTTTATGGTATATGCATATATACACATATATATATATACGTATATATATATATATATATATATATATACGTCGGAGCGTGTGTATTTCACGAAATATCGCTAAACGAATAGTCACGTGGCCAGCTGTCATCACGTGATCACACCAGTCTGACTAGTCCTCTCGCTAGAGGGCAGTAGCGTGTAGCGCCCCCTGGGACTACTACTACTACTACTACTACTACTACTACTACTACTACTACTACTACTACTACTACTACTACTACTACTACTACTACTACTACTACTACTACTACTACTACTACTACTACTACTACTACTACTACTACTACTACTACTACTACTACTACTACTACTACTACTACTACTACTACTACTACTACTACTACTACTACTACTACTACTACTACTACTACTACTACTACTACTACTACTACTACTACTACTACTACTACTACTACTACTACTACTACTACTACTACTACTACTACTACTACTACTACTACTACTAATACTACTACTACTACTACTACTTCTATTACTAATACTACTATTTATAAAATTATAACAATAATAAATATATTATAAGTATAAAACCAATATGAAATAATTATAATTTGTAATTTGTAATTTTAGAATATTACATTCAAAATATTAAACCTTTTATAACCACTTATAAATATATAAATATTTACGATTTAAAAAAAGTATATTATATTATAATTTATTTCATACTATATTTAATTGTATTTTATAATTTATTTTAATGAGTATACGATTTTACGATATAGAATTATATAATATACATAGGTTGTAAATATTATTAATGAAAATATATAACACTATTTGAGTGTTTATAAATATGTTTATAAATTATAAATTATTTATTAATTACATCATTTTGGCTGTATGCAGTGGAATAAAACGAATGAGCCCACATTGTGAACCCACCCATACATATATATATATATATATATATATATATATATATATATATATAAACATGAATAACATGTGCACACATACGTACATTAGAACGAAACGTCTATAGAAGTATAGGTCGTGTGTGTATACACACATATGTGTGTGGGTGGTGGTGCGTGTGTGTGTATTTAGGGCGACCACGTGACCAGACCTAATCGCGATGACGTCACCGTATTAAATATGACGTCATTATAACGGTGTAGATCGTGAGAGTCAAGTGGTACGTCAGTCTACAGCCAGCCTCTCCATCTCCACCTCGTCATCTCATCATCTCACCACCTCGCCACTCCAGCCTCTGTTTGCACTACTATCGAAAAATCTCTCGCTCTCCATCTCGCTCTATAACGCTCTCTCTCGCCGGCGTATACTCGAGTTTACTCGGGCCCCCGCGCGCGTCTATCGCCGGCGTATACTCGAGTTTAGTCGGGTGCCCGTAGCGGTGTGTTTACCTATACGACATGCTTGTGTGTGTGTGTGTGTGCTGCCGTCCCGCCGTTTACCCGCGCTCCGAGGTATATACCTCGGAGCTGAGCCGACTCGAGTGTTTACCTGGTTGCCGGTGTGTGTGTGTGCGTGTGCGAATCGCACCCACAGACGACAACACGTGACATCGGTGCGCGAGGAGAGTGCGTCACGAGTGTGCGAGCACTCCGCGGAGCGGAAGTGGCGCTATCACTCCGATTAACTTATTGGTAATGCCTATAGGTGGTATACAATGACTATAGTGAACGTAATGTGTACAATTCCACGTGCAATTCACGTGTATATATTAAGGTAAACAATACATAAAACCGGTCGTATTTGGTAATCGTATTTATTATAAAAATCTCTCAAACAAATATATTCGAAAATAGAACTTGATTTTTTAATAATTATATAATATTACAATATATTACACTGTTTGATGAATAAATGCAAACTTCATTCGAACCTTTAATTAAATTTGAATATTTCTAAACATGTACACTTATAACATTACTACATTACGTAATATATAATTTAATATTTAAATTATACATTTATAATATATATATATTATAAACAAAAATAACATTCACAAATAAATAAATAATATGGAATAATATTCGAGAATAGCATTTTAATAAACATATTGATTATATTTGTAAATAAATAATATTTTTCTTTGAATTCAATTGTAGATGCAATACTACAACATCTCTTAGAGCATTATTAAATGTATATAATTTATTGTAGACCAATTTTAGAATATGCATCCATAATGTGGTCATATTTTTCAAAAGTTAGTAAATTTCATAGTCTCATAGACCAAATTGAAGGAGTGCAAAGAGTATAACTATAATTATGATAATACAATTACAATATAATTAAAAATATATTAGTTAATATATGGAATTCATTAAATTATATAATAAATATGTAGCTATTTCAACTTTTGAAAATAAAATAAACCAACTCTATTTTGAAAAACAACTTTTATCTAAGAGAAATGTATAATTTTATATTAATTTATTTTTCATTTTACATCAAAAATACAAAATTAATAATTTACTATTATAAGTATTAATAAGTTTATTTCGTATAGTTATTAGTTTTGTTTTATTTTCAAATTGTTCTCTTTGTATATATATTTATATATTTTAAAATTTGTTATAATATTAAAATATAAAATTAATAATGTAGAATTAATAATGATTGTTAACGTAATACGTATTATATTGTTTATTTGTTGTATACTATAGTACTATAGTAGTACTATAGTACTATAGTACACAATAGTAGTACTATAGTACTATAGTACAGTGTAATAAGTACACTATAGTATATTTGATTGTTAACCTGTTCTGTTTTGTAATACATTTGAAATGTATCATTTAATATTAAACTATATCATTAATAATGTATTACTATTAGGGTACTAATAACTTTTTATAACTAAATAACTTGTTAATGAGTAATATGTTGTATGACCACTTATATGATAGATTCATATAATATTAACATAATAAAAAATATTGGTTAAAAATTAAATATTAAAAAATATATTCGTGTTTGAGCTTAAGTAGTCCACGATCGGGTACTCTCCCCTATAGGGTACAAAGTATCTAACAAGAACTCAATATAGTTAAAGTATACATTTAATATGCCGATTCCATTTAAGATAGTGTGTTGACATGTAAAAGGTACGGAAAATTACTACTTTTCAAAATAATTAATCTATTGTATTGTTATAATTTTTGTATTCTGTTAATATCAGATATATTACTTTATTTATTATGGATAATTATGCACATGTATTTGTAAAAATACAATTTCAAATTAAAAAAATTGTATTTAAAAAATAATTAAAATTTGTTGTTAAGAAAAAAACTAAACAATTAATGATACCTAAGATAGAGAACATTTTTAAATAAAATAATACATTATTACTATGTATATAATTAATATTATATTGAATGCACGTATATGGTAATAATTAGTAAACATAATTATTTAGTGTAAATCCAGTTTAAATATTTTAATTAAATTATATTGCTATTCAATATTAATATTTAATTTCATATTTGGGGATTAATATTTGACGTAACATTGTTATATTTTAAAGTTAATATTTAAAATTTTACTAATAACAATTTATAATTTTGTTGACCTTAACAAAACAATGAATATTATTTTATTTTTGATTATATACGCTATATTTAAATAAATTTATTTTTATTTTAGATAATTTTTCGTTAATTTTTACTATATAATTATAAAAATTATAAATAATATAAATTTAAATAATAAGAACATATCAATAGTAGATAGATATACGTTTTTAGGTATTATATTGGATAGCAATTTAACATAATCGTTTCATATTATAAATGTATGTTATAAATTATATAAAATTGTATATCTTTTTCGGAAGTAAAAACTTCTTTACATTCGAAATTTAATTATATTATATAATTCACTATTTTTATCAAATATGTCATATGGAATATAAATATCGGTAATGTTTATGAAGATATATTTTAAAAATATGTAGTAATACAACAACAAAACTATTCGAATTATTAATTAAAATATGATAGACCAAACTAGACTAAATTACCTTTAATACTTTTAATTCTAATAATATGTTTAAATATAATTCTACTTTAAAATTGAATGAATTTATAACTTTTAGAATAATATTATTTGTATCTAACCATTTACATAATAACTATAACATTAATCTAGAAAAAAATGAATATTTAATAATGACAAAACAAAATTTATTTCACCATTAATGAAAACTACACAATTACAAAACAAATGTTGGCAATTACCTGGGTGAAGGAATAAAGAAAGCTTATCGTCTATCGAGTCGGTAACCCATTTATGATTACGAGAAGAAAAAATTACGAAAATAATAAATAGTAGAACAATAAATAGAGTACAAAATGTAATTATTAATTATTAATATATATTTAACAACATATCAGTATAAGTGGTGTTCTGCACTAATTCGTAGATATGCGATTAGCGAAAACGCCCGACGGCCGGTATGAGGTATCGATCTGCCGCTAAATGTTGTTTACAGTACAGCCGCTAGGGGTAGCCGGTGGCGACGTGGGAGGAGACTAGGAGCGCGAGATGTGCAGTGAGAAATGGTGAGAGAGAACGAGAGTTAGTGAGATCGAGATCGAGATGGTGAGAGAGAGAGGTGGATATATAGACATAGATTGTGAGAGAAAGAGAAAGAGAGAGATAGTGGGTAGCTCTATATCTAGATCGGGTAGATTCCGCCGAGCCCACAGTGTGGGTGCGTATGTGCGTATGCGTTGTTTTTGTTGTGCGGTCGCTAATTATTGACACCACAACCAGCAGCGCCACCCAGTGACCGACTTCCGCCACCGCTAATACTGTTACTCGCCGCCATATGTCGCCCCCTGTACTCGCGCTAATCTAATCACGTATAGCACGTGACTACCGACAGCACGTGACTAGCTAGAGAACACGTGACTACCACGTGGAAGCGATGCTGATTACGATTAATTCGAACGCTTCCGACGGGCCCCCTCCCTCCCCACCCTCCCGTCTCACCATGGGGGGCGGAGGCGCGGGGATGGCCCCCCCCGCCGGGGGGCCATCTTTTTATCGCGACATTTTCGCTTCCTAGAAATCACAGGGGTCGCTGTTAATTGCGCGTCGCTTTTTATAAACCAGCGCCCTTTATCTACGCTAGCCCATTATCTATCAATTCTATTTATAGATCTGCGTTGATTAGCGTACGACTGTCGGGTCGTTAAATGTCAACTCGTATTTCCGGGCGGTTCCGAGACCTGATTAAAATAGAAAAACACAGCAGTTATATTCGACCTGAATTCGCATTTAAGAACTTTATATTTGTATGCATGGCAATCAATATAGGCTGCCTATATGTATACATTAATCTATCTATATCTCTTTCTCTCTCTCTATCTCTTTCTCTATATATATATATTATGATTCTGTACATATGTATTTTAGTATGCGCAATAAATATTTTATAAAACGGGATGATCATTGTTTAAACATTCTTTTATTATCTAAATAAAAATAAATGTACATTCATATTTCAACATAAATGATAATCTTCTGTATATATATATATTTCATAATATGATATGGTAATGATAATTATATATTTACCACATTATAATATGTAGGTGAATTACGGTGAACTACCGTTAGTGTACAATGGACAATGTACAGTGTACAATATATGTACATTGTACACTGTACAATGTACAGTGTACACAATATAATACTCATACTCTTATTTTCAATGTATTATTAGAGTATTTACTTAATTACTGCATACAATGTATATATATATATATATATATATATATATACAATATATATTTATAGAATTGATGTAAACAAATTAATTTATTTAAAACAATTACTTTTAACCCTTTAAATAATTAATTAAGTACATAAATATTTATAATTTTCAAAAAAATATGTGCCGATTAATATTATTTGTAATGTGTAATAATACCAACTATTGTTTAAAGTGTTTCGCAACATATCTGATAATACCAAAGCACTGGGATTGGATACTACTGGGTTGATCTATCGATATAAAGAAAGTGGATAAGCAATGTAATGTAGTGTACGGCACTTTGTGATAGAGGCGCTACAGTCGAAACCCACTATCTGGCCCACTACTTTTTATTTAAAATAATATTTATTTATACATATATATATTGAAAATTACTCCCAATTTTAATGTACTATCTATACTAAAAATAAAAGTATATATTTAAAATACATCATATCAGCATTCCTCGTCATTTGGTGTATTTAACTGGAAGATATCATACTATTTTATTGATATTTATAATCTAAATCCATTGATATACATATAATTCACTTTAATCTATGTCGACGAAAATCCTATTGTTTTAATATTTGACATATATAATATGACTGATATCCAATCAAAATCACTGATACCATTTTGTTAATGTATCGATAAAAGTTCCATTCACGTATCTATCTTTAACATGCATTGAGTCAATTGCACAGATCCACTTTCTTTATATCGATGGGTTGATCACTTATTAATTATTAATGCGAGGATAGGTGGTGTCTAGCATGCATATAAGGGTAGGTGCGACCTATGTTCTATAAATAGATGTGCACATCCTTATCGGTAATATAAAATAAATTATGATTATACTTATTAAAACATATCTAATAATTTATTTAAATAATATATATAAAATGCTAAATTATTAATTTTAATATTAGTATACTAATAATACATGTACAGTCAACTCCCTATAAGTCGGACTCGCAAGGGACCGGGAAAAGTGTCCGACTTAGAGAGATGTCTGACTTATCCGAGATTCAGAATATCATGAAAATATATGAAATGCGCAGCGTGAGTTAAAGGATTACAGAAATGTGGAATTATGCAACAATCAGCAACATAAAATGTTGTATTCAATTATATTACTTACTAAAATTATAATATACATTATTTAAAGTAAACATTTCTGACAATTTATAAAGACAGATAAAAATTCAGACTTATCCAGTATAAAAATCATAAAAATGACAATAATATGTGTCCGACTTATAGATAAGTCTGACTTATCCAAGCCAACTTATCCGACTTATCCGATAAATTTAACATGGAAATAGATTCAAATCCAACCAAACCAACTAAATGTGTCCGACTTATCGAGCAGTCCAATTTATCCGTAGTCCGACTTACCGAGAGTTGACTGTATTTATATATATATTATTATTAATAAAATGTACATACATACTATTTAAATAATTATAATATAATTTTAACATATGATAAATTAAAAGTGTTTAATAGAAATAAACCATAAATAAAATAAAAGTCCGTTGATCTAAAACTATAAATAATTAAAATATTACATTTTTATAAAAAATAATATTACTATTTATATTTTTTGAAGGAAACTATTTAAATTAATATTAAATAATACTACAATCAGTTATCATTATACTTTAAGTTTACAATGGTATATATAGTTATGTATTAATAGATTAATTGATATATCAGAAACTCTATTTTTCAGAATCACCGCTAACTCAGATCTTTAAAATTTATAATTGAATGTAAATATATAAGAATATTTCTAAATATCATCTAGTTTATATCAGATGTTACCGCTTCTTTAGAATCTGAAATACAGAGGCTGTTATATAAATACATCGTAATATTCACTGAATCTGTCTAATAACATAGCAGCCCTATAAAGAGCTGCTTATATCGCAGGTACAGTATGCATCACTAGATGGAGTACACTATAGTATATCAACAGTATACCAATAGTATATCGTCAGTAATACAGTTCACAATAATCAGGCGGAATAGTATTAGTATGTATATATATATATATACGTAGTATAATTCAATACGAATTAGCATATATATATATATATATATATATATATATATATATATATATACATATATATATATATCTACATATATCTGCATATACATATCTGCATATATATTTATGCATATATATGCATAGAATTCAGCTTATCTGCATTGTAGATTCGCTCGTACGGAGCAAGTCGCCTCTCGGTCACATTACCATTGCAAATTTATGCGAAGCGTTTGATTATGGCTCGATTGTTATTCCCGTTGAGCGTTCAGTCGACGTTAAGAGTTCCTCCACGACTAGTGTGTCCATCTATCGGCGCGTTCGGGCACCAAAACTCGGATACCGGTCGAACCGGGCGCGTCCCCGAATATTTCGCACCCCTGCGATACGGATTACAATTGAGGTCGCGATGAAATCTTCGGACTTTGATTGACAGGTATGTTGTTTACCTATTCGCTAGGCTTCCAAATTTCGATAGTAAATAATTCAAATTAAATTGTAATGCTATTTAAACGTCGTAGTATATAACAGTACAAACTATGGTTGTTACTATAGTAATATAGCTAATCGCTAATAGTTAATCGCTAATAGCTAATAGCTAATCGGGATGTGTGCTAGAACAGGGCGATTCGTGTAAAGTATACTTTATAGAGGTATATATGCGTATACCTCTACGTTGTTTATTTACATTAATATATTTGTAAAACCGATATATATATATAAATATATATACCCATAGGCATTATAATATATGGTTGATTATTAATACATATAAATATGGTCACATTTATTAATACTATATCAAAGTATAAATAGGATTATATTATATGAGGTAGTGAATGTTTAGTTGATATATATATATACACATTTTATACAATTTGTTCCTAAACATATGTTGTAACATCGAATGTTAGATTATGTTTGTTAGTTAATTCGGATTTTGTAATCTTTATAATGATAAAACTGTTATATAACATATGATATAAAGATAATATATAATATAGATACTATAAAATGTAGAGTATAGATAATATATATAACAATATTTTATATAGGCTATATAAAAATCTGTATTACAATGTTGACAGAAGATTGATAAAGCAATATATATATATATATATATATAAATAGATTTAATATATGTGTATTATATATTTTCTTTAGGTATATGCGACGAATAGCGCTATGAGGAATATCGTATCTGTACTACATGGGTTAATAGAGTGGCCCCTAAAATGGGATGGGGGGGGGGGGCACGCTGTATACATTCTAGTGTACAAACTCCACGTAATTATAATGCATTGTAATAATAAAATATGTCAAGGGGTATGGATGGTTAATGTTAAAGAATTATTAAGTAAAGTTAATGTATATTATATAATTTAAAAAGTTTTTTGTATCGATACTAATTTTAATACTAATATTAAGAACTTATATTTAATTAATAAATATGTATTAAACATATTAATTTTTAAAATCTAAAATTTTGAAAAACTATTAGATAATATTTGAAAATATTAAAACAATTCGTTAATACAATATCAATATGTTTGTATTATAATTATATGTTAATCTACGTACTTACTTACGTAATAATGAACGTATATTGTTAATTATTAATAATTATTACCTCTAATATATATATATCATATTAATGTTATAATTATATTTAAATTATGTGTAATTATATTTAATTATATTTATAGATAGTTGTGTAAATATTTTGAAAACTTGTTTATATTTTATACTCTATTTACAAATACACCGATAATAGAATATTTATGTTAAATTTAAATTCGAGCACAATGTTGAAGGGCCACATTCAAACTTACCTGCAGGTTTCAACCATGGTTTTACTCGACTATTTATACTATAGCCAAAGATTTTCCGAAGGAAAGATATAACACTTACGCGAAATCGTGTAATTCGAATTTGTATACAAAATACCCCAGTGCCACCTATAGCGGGTTACTTTTAGGAACTATGTGTTGTTTATAATGTAAATTCGTATTTAACTATACACTTTTAAAATGTTAAATAATATGCTTTAAATTAATATTTATATGATGAAAACTAAGTGTTCATTACTAATATATAACAAACAAATATGATATGTATGTTTTAAATGCTGTAAGTAAATATTTAGTGAGTAAAAGCTAATTTATATTGCATGTAATTTAATAGAGCAATAAAAACATTGTTGTATGCAAACAGAGCCGAACCTAAATCTATTTCAGTGATTTCGATACTACTGCTATCAGCGGTTGGGGATATTACTAAATTACGTTGCATGCATAGGGAGTGTTATATCTTTGCTATAACTATAACTAATAGTTAATTATAATAGTTAATGCAACTGTAGTTAACGCAATATGTATGCGCTGCACAAACTCAGTAAACTTTACATGTGTACTTTGTACGGTGTACACGTTAGGAACAATAGATCAATAGCAGCGGAACAATAGCAGCAGCGGAATACGCGGCGTTACTACTCAATCACATGACACTATTACATGCGATCTGGGTTTCGTCGTTATTTGTAAAACGTACAAAAAAAAACATATATATATATTTTATTATCAGATTTGGTTTTAGCAACCGGATAAATATATAAGCAGAGCTTATCGAGACAATTACCTTTATATACATATACATATATTTGTGTTTATGTGTATTTGTTTATGTTCATGTATGGATTAATATTATGAATTAATGTATACAATATATGTAATCATAATAATGATAATATATGATACATTTGTATTATTGTTTAGTACTAATGTAGTGTATTTATAAGTACTGTAGAAGTTGAAGTAGCGCGATGGTTGGACTGCTAGCGTTGCTGCCTACCGAGCAGAGGGCCCGGGTTCGATTCCCTGCGGAGGCAAACATTTAAAGTAATATCGATATCATGCGTATGGTATGTGACATATTTAATAAAAGTGATACTCAAATTATTAATATCTGTAGTTATTTCCGTAGATACCAATACTATCTACCACGTCACACATGTGAACATATTACTATCGACGGGGAATATGTAATACGGTTGCCTAGGATACTGGTTGCATAAAAGTATTCTTGCTCATCAAAGTGTAATCTATTATAATACCTAATCATTTTGTAATTAATTTAAGTATGCTTATATTCAGACTTTATTATTACAGTACTTAAAGTTGACTATTTTCAACTTTAAGTATTGTAATAATGTAAATATATTTAAGTTATTTACATATAGTTATTTAGTAAATAATATTAACACATTAATCTTTAAATTGAATTTAAATGTGTTACATTTAGTAAGATTGTTAGTTTATTTAATACGTATTGAATGAATACAGTGAGTATATAGACATTAACAGGTACACAAAGATTACACGAAGTTATTAGAAATCTCTTAAATATAGTTTATAATATGTAATTAGTTATTAATATTAAATATATTTATATATAAATGTATATAAAATAATACCAATTAATAAAATATTAATTATCTTACATATAATTTTATTGTTAATTAAACAAAATATGAAAATATAAAAAAATATTAATCATAACTATATTATTTTGAATTATAATTCATAAATATGATACACACATCAATTTTTTTAATAATATATTTCTATATATAATTATCAAATTATACAAATGACACGACCTTTGTTTAACGGAATAATATACGTACACCTATACTGATATACTTATAGGTGTGTGTATAGTTCCTATATTTAGATTGCCACCCAGGAATCATGTATACGTGTATACGTAATTGTCTATATAACTATAGTACCGATATCCACCGCTAGGTAGTACCGAAGTTACACATTAGATTCGTTAGTAGTGAGGCTAGTATTATGGCTATAGTAGTGGGCTAGTAGTGTGGCTAGTAGTGGGGCTGGTAGTGGGGTTAGTAGTGTGGCTAGTAGTGGGGCTGGTAGTGGGACAGTAGTGGGGCTAGTAGTGGGGCTAGTAGTGGGCTAGTAGTGGGACTGGTAGTAGAGCTAGTAGTGGGGCTAGTAGTGGGGCTAGTAGTAGGGCTAGTAGTGGGCTAGTAGTGGGGCTAGTAGTGGGGCTAGTAGTGGAGCTAGTAGTGGGGCTAGTAGTGGGGCTAGTAGTGGGGCTAGTAGTGGGGCTAGTAGTGGAGCTAGTAGTAGGGAGAGTAGTGGGATAGTAGTGGGGCTAGTAGTGGGGCTAGTAGTGGGGTGTGTAGTGGGCTGGTAGTGGGGCTAGTAGTGGAGCTAGTAATGGGGCTAGTAGTGGAGATAGTAGTGGGGTTTGTAGTGGGGCTGGTAGTGGGGCTACTAGTGGGGGCTAGTAGTACTCGAGCTGCGGGTGATTAATTGTATTCAGAGAACATGATTTTGTACATGTTCAGTTCTTGTTTGTTTTGAAGTTCTCGGGTGTTTTGGTGTTTTGGTGTTTTGATGTGTATATATGCATATACAAATATATATATATATATATATATATATATATATATATATATATATATGTGTGTGAGTGTGTATTTGTATGCATTTGTATACACGTTCCGTAGATTATATATGCGTATATGTACTGTATATACACACATACACATATATATATATATATATATATATATATATAATCTTGGTTTCTAATTTTTTAAATTTGTATTATTTGTGTATGTGATTAACCTTTTATTTAATCATTTCATTGTTTGTATATACTACTATGACTTTATTATTATGTTTATCATTATTATTTGTTTATATTGAATTAGAATGGAAATTAGTATACGACAGTGCACATACTGTTAGGAGGTTTCGAATCAATAGAGCTGATCGCTTTCACTGATCCTCCTTAGACTTTATCTATAAACTGAATTCATTCATTCATTCATATACAGTCAACTTTCAGTAAGTCGGACTTCTCGATAAGTCGGACACATTTAGTTGGTTTGGTTGGATTTGTATCTAGTTCATGTTTAATTAATCGGATGAATAGGATAAGTTGGATTGGATAACTCGGACTTTTATATAAGTCGGACACATATTATAGTCATTTTGATGATGTTTATACTGGATAAGTCGGACTTTTTTTTAACTTGTCAGAAATGTTTACTTTTAATAATAAATATTATAATTTTAGTAAGTAATATTATTGAATACAACATTTTATGTTGTTGATTATTTCATAATTCCACAGTACCCCTTTAACTCACGCTGCGCATCTCATGTCGTATTTGCATGTAATTCTGAATCTCGAATAAGTCGGACATCTCGCTAAGTCGGACACTTTTCCCGGTACCTTGCGAGTCCGACTTATCGGGAGTTGATGTATATATATATAGGTATATATATAGCCTATATATAGCCTATAGGCTATATACTATAGCTATATAGCACATACTAGTATATAATTAGTACTTCACGGATTGCTACTACAAATGTTACGCAGCCTTATCACGTGGTCAGAGATAACCTAGCACGTGACATGTACGTGACATGTGCAAGTGCGCGTTGTCATAACAATAACATAGTTGGCAAATACGTGTATAAATATATTATAATATTAATAAAGTAAAAAATTACGTAAAAATTTAAAATTAATTTTATTTATTTTAATTTGTTAATTAATATAATTTATTTGATTATTTCTTCTATTTTTATAATATTACTTATAATTGTATATTCATATAATGATGATAGACATATAATATAAAAAATAATTTTTTATATTATTCCATTGATTTAGAAAAAAAATTAATTAACATTTCCGTAGAACGATTTTATTATTAAAAAAAAAATTTGTAATTTTTTTTTAAGGATATTTTTATATACTACATATGCTAAAAGGCAATTTGTACTTGTAAATAATGTTTCTCTTCATATATCTGTTATTTAAATTTGTTCGTTGTATAAATATTTAATGTAAATTCCTATCTTTATTAAATATTGTTTTACTTTCTGAATTGTTGTCTTTTTTCAATTATTTTATTATATTATATTTGGAATAAATAAGAGGAGTTATTCCGAGATAGCTGGACTTTTTTATGAAGGGAACTAAAAAAGATAAAAAACGGGCTACCCTACTGTACAATGTACACTGTACAGTGTACAGTATTATACATTATACAGTATATATTGTACAGTGTACATTGTACATGTTTATACGTCGCCTATCACAGTTAATTAGCCTTACACGACAACCGAGTACGCAATACCATCCGTACGCGCGCTCGATAACATCACGGTTCGGTCACGTGCCCTGCGGTTTAGTCACGTGCTTATGCGAAGTCACGTGCTACTTCTAGCGTTAGAACACGTGACGGCTACGTTATTAGCGCGAGACGGGCGGCGCCAGATTAATTCTGATCGGGTAATCCTGGTAATAATCATGCTACGTCGTACGACACACGCTTAACATCACACACACACGTATATATATATATATATATATATATATATATATATATATATATATATATATATATATATATATATATATATATTTATATATACATATATATATATATATATATATATATATATATATATATATATATATATATATATATATGTATATATTATTTTATACGTACAAATATATAATTATCTAATATAAACATATAATTCTCTTAATAGTATATCTATATACAGTATCTCTCAGCTCAATATCTACACACGAGTTCACTACTCAAGCTTACCGTGTATAAGAGCACTAGAGTTTCTTCTAGTGTTCTATAGAACTTCTATAGAAGTAACTTCTATAGGGGAAAGTAACCGAATACGGACAGTGCCCGAATACCGACACCCCCGTTATATATGAAATTAAAAGATTAAATAAAATTGTAAAATCACAATAATATCTATAATCATATAATATTAATATATTGTAATTTTTGAATAAAAATAACGAGTAATACAATGTTAAGACGATTTATTGTTAAAGTGTCCGTATTAGGTTACTTTCCCCTATATAGAAATTATTATCGACACTAATAGTCATAACATCTTCTTTGTTACGTATGTAATCACCTGCTAAATCAGTGGTTTCCAACCAATGGGTGTCAACTTACGATAAATACTGACCTACATTTTGATTATTGAGTTTTATCGATTCATGACTCATAACTTATGAGTCATGAGCAGGCCTCTCTAAATTCGTACATTTGGAATTTGCACGAATTAGACCAAATTCGTGCACTTTTTATATATAGAATTCGTGCATGCACGAATTTTGGAAAAAAAACTATAAAGGCTATAAAAGCTATTAGTCAAATATCCAAAATTATATTTGTGATAGTAGAAAATATACATGCATGTTTGTAAGAACCATAAAGTTAATGTTATCAAGTATAAATGTAAGTTACTTATTATTAACATATTAATTAATTATTAAATAATGTATTGTTACAATAATTGTAAAATTAAATAAAACCATTTTATTATTTGTATACTGTTTATTTCAATTTAAGATCAATTGTACATATACAAAAATCATTAATATATATATTTATTTAGTATAACAATATAGAAAATATAATAGTTATAACAAAGTATTTATAAAATCATATTGTTTGCAATGAAGAATTCCTTCAAGAGAGAAATCACTTAGTTTTGAACGATAAATATTTTACGAAGATCCAAAGCTAATATATTTGATTATTAATTTAAATATTAAAGTATTTTTAATAACTAGCGTATATGAGGTATTATCTATAATATTTTCGGTTAGTCCGATTGATTTAGCACGTTGATGTTCTTCTTCACTTTCTTCAAAATATAATCTAATGATTATATAATTGATTATTTCTTTGTGAATTCCAAATTCTAAAATATCCTTTTTTTCGTTAAAATATGTTTTTAATGTATTATTTGTAGAATCGAATACAATTTGCTTTATCTATCTTATTTTTACAATTATATTCAATCCATTTTTCTTTATGTGAACATTTCAAATGACTAATATAATTATCTGTCCGAAAAGGATATTCAAAAGATTTAAAAATTTTCGGTTTCTTTCGTGGAGCATTATCGCCACGGTATCTTCTTTTCATTAATACAGAATGTGCACACAACAGATCTTACTTCTATACTCTCTGGCAGCCTTTCACTAATATTTAGTCCATATTTTATTATATGAGTTTTTAGAAAATGGTATTCACGTTTTTTCGACATTATATGAGTAAATAAGAATTAAATCAAATAAAATTAATAATTAATAAATGTTATTAATATATATCTTTGGTAAATCTTTGGTAAATTACTAAAAATAGATACTTTCAAAAATATAATAAATTTTATATTGAATTTAAATTATATATTCTCTATAATATATATTATATAGGTACTATATAATATATAGTATATATTATTAGTAAATTAAATTATGAAAATTAAATAGTTTAATGGTTATTTGTAAAATATATATTGTGCACGAATTTGAATATAATTGCACGAATTTACCATAAATCGTGCATTATTTTATGTAGAATTAGTGCAAATTCGTGCATTCGTGCAAAATGCACGAATCTAGAGAGGCCTGGTCATAAGCCAATTTAAAAAAATTAATATAAATGCAATTTTATAAGAAAAATGGGG
>OZ025246.1:10377144-10384644 GCA_964019155.1 Osedax fenrisi | reverse complement strand
TTTAAATAAGGAGATTTAACAATAATATTCACAGTCTTATAATGTATATATTAGATTATTATAACGTAGACACGTATTCGTATCTATTGCAGAAGTATACATACATACATATATATATATATATATATATATATATATATATATTATATTGAATAGAAAATAATGTCTATTACGGAATTACTAGGTTAGGCTTTCGTTTAGATTCCGGATTGCGTCATCACCTCATACCGATGACGTCACACAGATTACGTCACACCGATGACGTCATACATATAATATTTATCACGCGACATAGGCATCACGTGACGTTAGTGTCGCGCCACAAAAACACACACGGGGGGCCTATCGCCCGCCTGGCTATATAGACAACAGCCTAAAAACACATAGGTTATTAATCGATCGGGTTGTAACCCGTACCGAGAGCGGAGTAACCTGTACCGAGAGTGATTTCACCGAGATTATATTGTTTACTATGAAAACAATTAGGTAAACAAATATTCTAATATAATAATAATATAACAGAGTAATATATCAATTTGATAATACTATATATATATATTGTTATTTTATTTGGTGAAGTCCTTTCATCCCCTATATATATATATATAAAGATTATATAACATATTCTTTACCCGAATAATACACTTAATTAATTGGTAATAAGATTAATTACATGATGATGAATATTTAACAATATAATGCATCAATATTTAGAAACGATGTATGAAATACACTAATAACATGATATAATTGTATGTATACATACTTACTAATATATATATATGTATATTTGATGTAATGATCAGTAAATATGACCACATGTAAATACTGTGATAGATATGTATATAACTTTAGTATTTAATAATAATAAAAAATGATTAAATACCGTTATTTAGATCAAAATAACTGTATAAAATAGATTAAATAGACTACTTTTAATATTACGTAAATAAAACGTAAAGAAATGTAATAATACGTAAAAGTACGTAATAAGTAATGATTGTATGTAGACAGATTATAATATAATAAATACATCTTTGTTATAATGTAGTAACACATTTTAAAGGACGTATCATTATGATTTTTGATTTATTTATTATAATATTGTAAATTTGTATTATAATTATTTGTTATACAATTTGTAATATGTATTGTATTTAATTGAAGGTATTGGATTAATAATTAATATATATTAACGTATATGTGTAACAATATAATAATTTACATATAAACATGTTTACCTAATTAATATTATCCAATAAATTCAAATTTCTATTACCGTGAAAATGTATATTTTTTACAAAAAAATATAGACTATTTTGTCGAACTTTGAACTTTGAACTTTGAATTTTCGAGACTAAATTTGTTTATTAATCATTTATAAATTTATGTTAGGTTATTATAAAATTAAATGTACATAATTATTTACGTTTATACTTAAATATAAAAGTCATATAAATATAATATGTATATATCAACATTTTCTTTAAAGTATAAGTATTATAAGTACTTACTCAAATTATAATAATTATAATTTTAATAACAAGATTAAAGCAAAACTTTTATTAAGTAAATATCGTAATATAAAAAAGAAATAAAATAAGGACATATGTGGTCTAAAATAATGTTTGTTTATCAATAATTATAGAAAAGTCTTTGCGTCTGGACAACATTTTGAACGAATTTTCGTCATATAGAAAACATGTTTGATTTTCAATTTTATTGCGATATTGGTGCGATTTAGCTGCGATTTTTCTCGTGAATGTTTTTTTGCTCATAATTTGTCATCGATTTTGTCGTTTACAACTGACGATTTTGTTCGTCGTGATTTTGCAACGATTTTACAGCAAAATCACTAGATGTGATCGCAACTTAACGACTCGTTATTATAACAATGTATGATAACTACTTCTTTAGGTTAACATTTTATTGATAATACCTGGAATTACTTATCTTTTTTATTATTATATTTAATAGATAAACAAATAAATATATAATTCATTAATAAAAAAAATATTTTTAATGTATTAAATGAATAATCTTGACGTATATAATGGCTCATTTTTATGATGCAAATGATTAATTTGTATAAGTAAAATGACTTGTTTGTAGAGAGTCACATATATATAACTAACACCTAATATCCAAATAAATATTAATTAAAATAAATAATTTAGTAATTAAGGTTTCAAATAACTCGTTTTTAAAAATAATGAGTCAAATGACTCTCAAAAACTAGCCTGTAAAATAAAGAGCCAATTATTAGTTTTGGTTGGTCATTTTTAAAATCATTTAATCGACTCGTTTGTGTGGGACAATTGACTCATGTTTAGTTACAGTGATAGGTGTGTAGAAAATATATACAATATATATTCGAAAGTAATAATAATGCTATTTATTAAAATCCATTTTACTATATCCTTGTGCTTTGATATTTTGTTACATAATATATATATATATTGAATAAATTACATAGATATATAAAGATAACATAAATCGATTACTCATAGAAATCTACATAGTAATATATATATATATATATATATATATATATATATATATATATATATGTGTGTGCATGTCTATTAGTACGTGTACACTGTACATGTATATATATGTATATATGTATATTATAGATAGTTCAAAGTAGAAAAAAACTGTAAAAAAAATATGTATTTACATATTTTAACATTTTACATTTAACCCATTACAAAGTACCTTAAATAATAATAATGGGTTTATTACCTATAACAATATTATAAATTTAATATTATGGTTATAATACCCATTACGCTATTTATTAAATAAATGTGATGGTTTTTGTGTATTCCTCCTAACTAAAATTGCATCTAAATAAAAGGTTATGGGGTTTGGAAATACAAATTAATATGGGTTCGCTACCAATAACAAATACGTTATAATTATAATAAGACGGTATAATTATAACAAGGCTTATATTTATTAAATAGAATAATATTAAATCAATATTAATAATATTAATAATTAATCGTATTTATATTATATATATATATATATATATATATATATATATATATATTTAATTTAATAATTTAATTATTAATTATATAATCAATATATTATTATATATATATAATAATTAAATGAAAACCCATAACTAAATAAATGGATAAAACCCATAACTATGAACTTTACCAAAAGTCATTACTATAAGACAAGTATATAAACCATAAGTATAGTTATAACTGTTATATTCTAATAATGGCTTCAAACCCATATCTAAATTGAAACGTTTGGTATGGGTTTTGGTAACTTAAGATATGATATATTTTTTGCAATACAGCCTATTAGTATTATAGCCAAGAATATTAAATATAAAATTCTGAAATTATAATTTAAAAGAATATAATTATTTCGGAGTAATTTATTGTAACACCGACCCAAATAAATGTAAGTATACATACTTCTATTTATAAATATGTCACAATACATCGTTCGTTACAGATGTATAAACAATAATGATCAGTGTAAAATTGATATTCGAGCGTTATGGTTAAAAGAATATTATGAATAGTTTATACATATATGTATAATTATAATTAAACATAGTTAATTAATTATTAAGATCATCTAATAATGCAATATTTTAAATGATAATATTAAATATAAATAGATATATATATATAGGAATATATATAAATATATATATATATATATATATTATACTAATCCAAAAAATAATCAGAAAACTTGAATTTCCAACTATAGTTAAAATATATTAAAATCATAAATATGTATATTCGCATGTATATATGTATGCGTGTGTTTGTGTATGTATGTATGTATGTATGTGTATGCGTGTGTATTAACGTATAGTGTACATGTTATACGTGTATTGAATACGTGTAGGTATTATCGATGTGTGAATACATCAATAAAGCGATATCACGAAATCATATAAAAAGATATACCAGCGAATTTATTAGTGAATACATTTCTATTATCGTTGAGTGTACATTTCTATTATCGTTGAGTTTATATTTCTACTAGTATAGTAAAATGTCACGTTTCTAGTAATTGCATAGACAGTTTAACGGGTCTACTATCTATGGTAAATTACCATTGTTAATTATGTTTTTATATTTCAAAATGTATTTTATGTTTCAAAATAATTTGTAATATATTTGTCATGATGTAGAATCTATATATATATATATATATATATATATATATATATATATATATAGTCTGTAGACTATGTATACATTGTAGACGCATTAATACTATATATTTAATCACTATATATATAACTCTTTATTGTATATTAACGATGAATATTGTAATAAGAATTATTTCAGAAAAATGATGTGAAATAAAAGGAATGTAATGATAGAATAGAACAATTAAAAGATAGATTGTCACTGGCAAAAGAGCAATACAATAATGCATAAATGTAAATCATATTAAAGATGCATATATACTATAGGAATTATTCGATACATTATTAGAATGTCATTGTTAATATAGAAAATGGCTAATAATACACTTTCTACAACAACAAAACAATTTGTATAATAATAATGTTCATAATAATATTTAAATCATATAAAACTTACAATGTATACATAGCTTAATATTTGTACGTTCATAATAATATATATATATATATATATATATATATATATATATATATTATTTGTATTATCTTAATTTCGTATGTTTGCTCTTACTTTTTTTATATAGTACATATTTGAGATGAAATTAGACGATTAGCAATAGAGCAGCTACAGTTATCCATATAGCTCTATAGAGATATCTCAAGAGTGAACAAACACACATACACACACACATATACACACACGAGTTATGATGTCACCACACGGTACGTTATCATCATTCTCTATTACGTCATTTAGTGGTGTAATAGTTTGTTTGTGTATTGTTCACTAATATATATTTCGTAAGTAAAATATATGTCGTAAATAGCACATAATATACGCATGCCTGTATAATACGCCCACAATACGCCTACAATACGCCCACAACCTAACTCCACCGCGTATCCACATGTATACCGAGTCTGTAATACAATGCGATATAAAGAAAGTTAATTTACATCTATGATACAGAATTGTATACTTGTACACTGTACAATGTACGTCGTGCAATGTACGACATAGACACACATACGTATACGTTCACATACACCCAATCACATGCACACACGTATACATCCAAAACTAAAAATGAAAAAAATAATGTCATCTAGACTTCTCCTGTAACCACTTGCCAATCATGTGATTTTGAAAATAATTAAAAGTAATAACCCATATTGTACGTTAAGGGCGATCATAGAATATTGAAAATTAAAAACAGATTAACATTGGACTATGTTTTTCTTAATAAATATACCCTTAAAATGAAGCACATACATTTTTTTTAATTTTTATTAATCTAAGGTCACACGACAGCCTCGTGAAGTTTAACATGTAGTTAGATACACATTTTGAAATATATAAAATAAATTATAAAATAATATGTATTTTAAACCTTTGTAATGAATAATTTGCTATAAAATGTTAACACACTATTTATTTTATATTAATAGAATAGAAAATATAAAAAATAGAATTAAAAAAAAAATTCCTGGAAATATCCTGGAATTTTCTAGAATTGTTGACAGTATGAGGTGTCGTAAAAAATGACTCGGAAAAAAATTGAAGTATACATATATTCTTAGAATTTCAATATCTATAAGATGCAATGTGTCCACACACAAAATGTTTCCTATGATCACCCTTACACAGTGTACAATGTACGACGTAAATGTACGTGCCGTATCGGTTGGGTATACCATATATTGTTGTTTAATTAACGAACGCGTATATAATATATAATATATAATATATAATATAACATACTATAATATAACATACTATAGTATGTATTACATATATGTATTACGTCAGTTAATCGACACTCTTTTTACGATGTTACTATAGTATAGTATTGTTATTATATATAGTAATATATATATATATATATATATATATATATATATTTATATTATTATTATTATTATTATCAGATTTAGGTTTGCACCAGGGTTTTTGTAGAAGCTAAAGCTTATCGAGACAATTACCCTTAATCTTAAAGCAAGTTCAAAAAAAAACTAAATAAATAAAATATTATAAAATATTAGATGACTTCCTGTTTACATAAATACAATACAATGAATAAAATAGAAAAATAATATAAATTGTTTGAACTTGCCATAAAATTATGTAATCATCATTTAATTATTTATAAATAAATAACTAAAATAAATAATAAGTACTATAAAATAATACACTAAACAAAAATATAGATGTATTAGTATAAAAGAAGAAAAAAATGAAGTAAAATGAAGTAAAACTGAATAAAACTGAATAAAACATAACAAAAAGAATATCTAGAAAGGTGGTAAGAAATGTATGTAACATTTTTTTTTTTTTTTTTTTTTTTTTCAGTAAATAAGTTTTAGGAATTTTTTTGTAATACTTTATAATAATGTAAAGAATGTAAAATATTTGTTCAAACTGAAATGTTAGTTTAATTACTAATTTTTATATAAGTGTCAATAAAGAGAAATAAAACAAAGAAGTATAATCAAGTATACAAGAAAAAAGATTCAATACAAAATGTTTATGTAATTAAAAATAAAATCAAATAATAGTATTAGTCAGAGGGAAATAAAAAATACTAAAGAAAATACTAAAGAAAAAAGAAATACCTAACAGTTTTTTTTAATTTTATTATTTTTATATAAACGTCAATTAAAAAGAAAGAAAACATGAAAGTAAATTCAAATATAAAATGCAAAAATTCAGTAAAATAATATTATTAATGTCGGGGAAATAAAATATTGTAAAGTAAAACACTCAAAAGTATTAATTTTTTTTTAATTTTTACATAAACGTCAATAAATTAAAATAAGAATAAAATGTGGATCTTAGTATATAATACAATATTAGATAAAAGACATGATAAAAGATATAAAATTAGAAAAATGAGATTTAGATTATAAGTATACTGAGTAAGAAGATAACAAATGTATATACATACGTTTCCTGAATAATTTATAATTTGAAATATTTTTTAAAATATTATCAAGCTTATTCCAGGTAATTGGTCCAATGTATATTAATGTTCTTCTGCATAGTTCTTTTTTGAAATTAATAATTGAGAAATTATTTATGCTCCTAGTGTTGTGAGATGATGAAGTTACAGAAAAAAATGCATTTGTTATAACAGGATGAAGATCATTGAAAATTTTAAACATAAATTCACATGTACTTATATATGTAATTTCATTTATTTTTAATAAAGAATTATCAATAAATAGTCCATTAGTATGATGTAAAAAATGTTTTTTACATATAATTCTTATCATTCGCTTTTGAAGAATATATATGCATGATACATTAGATTTATATGTATTTCCCCAAAATATGTTACAATACTTTATATGAGGCAAGAATA